>VYZT01014001.1:0-20300 GCA_013400735.1 Pomatostomus ruficeps
CAAAGTCAGGGCAACACAAAACAAAGTATTTGATAGCAATATACCTGTTTTGCTTTTCACAATAATGGAATAAAACATTTAGAATAAAATATTGATCCACCTAAAAACATTTCAGAAAACCATGAATAATTGCCCCATGGAGACATGAGGGAGGTAAACGTCAGGTGCAGAGCTTGTTTTTATTGTGTAGGGGCAGTGTGGAGGTCCTGGGTCCTCCATCTGTGAAAACAGATAAGGGGAAGGGCAGTAGCTGTGGAAGAGCAGCAGGATTTCATATGATCCTGTCCCTCTCCAAGCTGCTACCTGGGGCTTCACTCATGATGTTTGGAGGCTCGGTTATCCTCTGCTGCCCCACCAACCTGTAGCCATGGTGACATCCTCCCGAAGAAGCTAAGCATCCTTCTGGCCATGACTGACAGAGGCACAGCTCTCCAGGGCAGCCAGAGAGGTGGAAAATAAACAGATCTGAGAGACACTGTTACTGCTGCCACGGGTGGTGAAAAATAAACACAGCTGAATCCCAGAGAAAGGTCCTTTCTTCAGCCACTTGCAACACTGAATGAGGTGGGGCAATTTAAATCTAGTGATCTCACTGTGGCCTTTCTCCTTCCTGGTGTAAACAGGTGAGAGAAACAAGAGGACAAGTTTGAGAGAAAATGAGGAAAGAGCAGGCTGGTTGCAGTGGAAAACAAGTGTAAATAAAGAGCTTCTCTTGGCCTCCCCAGGCATGCTTTCCACCAAGGTGTAAATTCCAATAACATATGTGTAGTCTGTGAAGCAATTTAGTGGAGAAATTAAAGTACTAACAAGTGGACAGTTAGGAAGTATTGCCATTAACACGTTTAAAGGCCTCTAAGTAGCTCTGTGTGGGGGAGGCTGGGGGAGCAGTGTGTTTCTGTACATGTATTCCATAGACACCAGCGACTGTTCACAGGCAGCACGAGACTTTTGCGCACTGTGGTCTGAGATGGTGTCTGCTCTGTTCTATGAGATTTCACTACTAGACTTGAAGGTGGCAGGGCAGTGGGCAAAGAGGTGCAGTGAAGATGGACCAGCAATGATGACAGGAACAACCTCTTTCTATTACTGTGCTGCCTAATGCACAGCATGCTCTTGTTTTTCATGATAAAATGCAGTGTTTCTCCTCCTGGCACTTAATGTAGGTGGCTTTTTCTCTTGCTTCTGTATGATTTCCATGCCACTACAGTCCCTTTGTGAGCGTTATTGGTGCTCTTGTTTACGCAAAGGTTTTTTTCCAACATTCAGTTTATAGCGAATTTCTCAGGAATTGCATTATACTTTTTATCATCTACTTCTGCGGTCTTTCCATAAAATCCAACCACAGCACGGAAATATGTATGGTACATTTATAAAGTCTTCCACATGTAAAACAAATTATGCTCTAATATTACGCCCCAGGCTATTGTGCTAGTGGGAGCCCAGGATTCTGCAGTTGCACTCCATGGGAACATGGCTGATTTTTGAAGGGTACATGTAGGGTGATGTATGATCTACCTGAGCATGTTTGCAAGCGTGACCTGTGAACTACCAGCTCAATAAAAAGGGCATACTTCAAAGGACAGGCTGGAAACTGTATGTATGGAAGTCACAAAGATGTCAGCTTGTCACTTAGAGCTGTCTCAGCAAAAATATCTAGCCAGCCAGTGTACAAATGTGAAGGCGTTATGACATTGTCAGCATCACAGATTGCAGAATCCACCAGAAAAGCCTGATAACTGTGAGGCTCAGCTTGTGTTTCTTGATGCACACCTTGCACACCTGAGCCATCTTGGTTCAAGGTAGACATCCCCAAGAGAGCACCTCTGCTTCATATACCAAATGTGTGATCCTGCAGGACTAAAAGCTGGACTACAAAGACCAACCATGGGAATTAAATCCTAGTCCTGAGACTGCATTAACTGGTGTCAAGGACTATTTCATCTCTCAGCTCACTCTAATGAGGTCTGATTATTGGTCTGTACTTCTAAAATACAGAAATTATGTTTCTGCACTTGCACATCACACAAAACACCCTGTCTTGCTTCTGCTGTGAACAGGTATAACTTGCATGTTAGCGACTGGGTGATTCCCACAGAATTTCTCCCGGCTAAGTGTATCCTGTCAGGAATTGGCTTCCTAAGTGTTCAGACACTGTCTGAGAGCAAAAGGTTTCTTGGAAAGAGCTGGTGCTTCCCTTCTCTACTTCCACCACCCAATAGGTTGCTTCATTACTGTCTGAAAAAGCTCCAATTCTTATTTTTGGAAGAAAAAGTAAAGAAAATTTGCCATTCTCTTCCCTCTTCTATTTTACAAAAAAAAATATTGGAATACATTTTTGGGGATATAAATTATGTGCAGGCCTGTCTCCCTTTCTTACTTTTTATGTTATGTTTACCATTTTGCTCCTAGTGTATTATCCACTCACATCCCTACACATTAGGCCATGCATTTAATAACACAATTTGTGTTAAAAAGAACATACATTTAAGAAATGCGAGTGCTATATTTGTAATCAAAAGGCAGTAGCTGTTTTTACACTGGTCTGAAGTTGTTAAATTACGAAATCTTTTTTTTCTATCTTTCTCTTCCAATCAATTAGCATTTTCAAACAGAAGCCAAAAAGATGGACTCAGTGTTTAGTCTGAGACTGTGAAAGCTACATCTCTTGTCTTCCTAGCTCATAGCAAAATACAATCTTTATTATTGTAGAAATATCCAAGAAATTTGGCAGTATTATTTTCCTTCTTATTATTTTATGAAAATTTCTGCATGATAAACTTAAAAGTAGCATTACCAAATCTTGAAGCATTTTGCAAAGAGCTTAATACAGCTTAAAAAATTGAATAATGATGCTTTATTTATACATGCATAATTGAATATAATTTCAGTGTAAGACAGAAACAATCTGATTCTGAGATAATCTTTCTTTTTCAATATGAAAATGGGGAAAAAAGGGTGCACTTTTATCATCATAAAAAGTAAAATACAGTGATCAGTGTTTTGTCTGTTGCAGTCATAAAGAAATTTTACCTGTAGTTAGGGTAGCCTGTGTATGAATTTGGTAGAGAATGCAAAGGTAGAATTTTCATAATTTGCATAGGTTTTAGGTTCACATATCCAGCCCTTATAAAAATATAGGTGTCTGATTGTTGCGGTGTGCTCTGGCCAGTTTCGGTCTATCTCATGGCCAGGCTCTGCTATGTCCCCTCCCCCTGCCTCGGTATCTGTTTTCCCTCTCCTGGAGGGCTCTGTATTGTGTAATCCTATACAAAGCCCACCAAATTCAAACCCAGCACTCCTCCTCTATTGGATGTTGTATCCTCCCCCCGCCCCCTCGTGTTTGTATTTATGTAACTGTAACACGCTGTGCCAGTGCTTCCCCGGCACAACCTGGTGCCAGATAAACCATCTGGGAACACCCCCCCACTTGTCTCTCCTTCTTTGGCGCGCCTGTACCATCAGTGGACTAGGTGAACCTCTACAGGAACTTCGCCAGCCCAGCCGTGCCTTGGAGCAGCCCGGACAGCTCCTGGAACCGCGGATGGACGCTCGGTGCCTCTACGGAACGCACCGCAGCATCTGATTGTATAAGAGATACATCCTACATCCAAGGACAGGCTGTGGAAGCTCCTTGCTGAGTTCAGCCATGTCATGCCAGCTCCCACAGAGTCCCACTCCTGTTCAGCACAGCACTGCTGTTCTGGCTGCCCTGCTCTCTGCTGGACACCCCAAGAGGCAGCAAATTTGTGCTGCTGATTGCCAATAGATTCCTTTCCAGAGGAGTGTGCGATGGGCATAACATGGATACAGATTTGACAGCTCTGTATTCCCTACCCAGCAGCTGGCTTTTTCCAGAAAAGTCTGTCTGGAGTCTGGAAAACACTTTCCAATAATTTTTTTTGTGGAATTTTTTTTTTTGTTTCTTAGGAATATAAACATTTCCATTTGCAATGAAGAAAAAACACCCCAGCCCAGCTAGTTGCTACCAGCACAGTCCCATCACATCAGACAAAAACCTATTGTACCTTATGATCGTATCAGATTTCTGTGGTTGCCATGTCTCACAAGTGGGCTTTACACTGTGTTCACCTGCTCTGTGGTGTAAGGTTCAGTGCAGATACACAGGGAAATGAAGGTCCCACCATAAAGAGACTAAGAAAAGAAGACCCCAGATTCCCAGAGAAGCAGCTGGAAAGCCGGGCAATCCCCACAGAGGGGATAACCACAACACTCATCCCAGGCAGGTGTTCCTGGCACAAGCAAACCCACTGCTACAACTGACAGATGGCTGTAATGACTTTCAGCAGAGGAACCAGGTGGTGAATGGCCATTGGATCTGCAGCCCTCCTTGTCCCTCAGCAGCCAGGCTGGTGTGCTGTGTTGTAAACTGATGGATTTGGCACTTTCACAGGCTGCAGAAAAATAAAGAAGTTTCTGCTCCTGTCTGTTTTTCAGGTATCTCTTGCTATTTGCCGTTTAGGACCTGTAATCTGGTCCACGGAATTGTTGTATGTGTTAAAAGTATGAAGGGAATAACTCAGCAAATGTTCTTTTGCATTTCAGTGTTCTCTTTCCTTTGCTGGATCTGTCAGTCTCTCCAGCAGGAAATACAGCTGTAACTCAGGAAGGGTTTCAATTATCTTCTTGTTTGCTGGAAATAGAAGAAACCTCAGGCTGACATGTTTCTGAAGAAGAATTCCATGGGATACATACTTCATACCACAGAAACCAGAAAGAAGAAGAAAAAAAAATAAAAATAAAAAATCCTAACTAGTTCTAAAGTCTTCACTGACCAAAATAAAGTGGAACAGAACATCATTAGCTTTGTTATCGATTTACTGGCACCTTACTGTCACCTATGTCTTAAAACTGTAGTATCAGACATGCTGGGGCACCTTGCTGTCATGCTAATGAGCTGGCTTGTCACGTGTATCATATATCTCATACTTCCAAGAAAGAAAAGTAATCAGAAACAGAGTTTGTAAATATATGCCCAACCTACTGCAGGAACACAGGGACATCAGGGAAATGTGCACTGTGGATGATTACAGAGAGGTCACAGTTTACCACCTGAGCTGTTTCCCCTGGGTTTTAACAGGGGAAGTACATCTCACAAACTGTCTTCTTTATATGAGTAATTACAAAACAGCACTACACTCTTCTTTTGCCTGCATGTTAGCACCACCATTCTGTGAAAGCAGAGAAAGTTCTGCCTTCTCCCAGCTTTCCTGAAGGCATTGTCCAGGGATAAACCTTGAGTCTGAACCTTGAGCTTAATAATCTGTTACTTCCATGCCTTGGGAGCAAATACGACAAGATAGGTTGAGCCAAGGAACCATTTAATATGTAAGTAAGATGAATATTGGAAAGCATTTTCAGGTTAATCCACATAACTTTTAAAAATGCCATCATGCTGTCTGTTCCTTTAGTGCAGAATTTCCCCATGGCTGCTGTTATTCATATGCTGTAAACAGCAAAACAAAAAGTGCTCTCCCTGCTAATTTTTTTAATTTTAGACATGTTTTTTAGGCTCTACAGGAAGCCGTAATGTATCATACATGTGCCAGCTGAGCCCTGCAGAGGTGAAGCTAATGTCAGCAGTATCACCTCCTTTACAAACAGTTCAGTAGCCTGTCAACAAATAAACAGCTGGGGTCACTTCATCTACCAGCACTCCCACCCAGCAGTAATGGGTGACTGATTGTTCCTAGTACTGGCAAACCAGAAATAAGTTGTAGATATATAAAAAGGTAAGGGTAGGGAGCTGCCTTTTCATCTAGGATCAATAAGAATCTTAAGCCATGCAGACAAGCAGCAGCTCCAGCTGATGAGAGTACATCAGCTGCTGAAACCATTTGGGCTGTTGCACTGAGGCTGCCCAGGAGAAAGCTACGTACTGCTCTCCTCTTTGTACTGGGGAAAGTGGGGGATGTTATAGACTTGGGAGAGAGCACAGTAAAGCGCAAAGTTTTCTTGTGGTCTGAACATGAACTGAAGTATCATTTTTTAAATAATCTTGATACAAGATCCCATTTTGAAGTGTTGATGAATGACTCTCCTGCCGATTTAGACTGTTTAGGAGTCTGCTGTGGATTCTGTCGGACATGGCCATTACGTTATGAAATTATTGTAAATAGTAACACTCAATAAACATAAACAGCTAAAGCTTCAACTCCCTGTCTGCTCTAAAATACGTACTTTCCAATATCTGAGTATCATTTCTTCATTATTACCTCAAATAGTAGCTTTTCACATATATATCTATAGGTACTGGTCTAAAAATAAATCTATAGGTACTGGTCTAAATACCTAGACTTAGCTTCTGCTAAGCCTATGACGGATGAAAATATCAAAGTATCCTCTATTAGTATCCTTCCTATTTCAGGCTTTCAACCCCATATAAATGAAGAATGAATGAATATTTTTTTCGTTTTTTTAAAGCGCAAGTCATTTTCAAATGCCTGCCTTTTGAATAGGAGAGGACAGGCCATTGAAACATGGCGTCTTAAAGAATGGTGTTACCCATTTTCATTTTGTAGTGTGTTAACTAAAGTACATTTAATTACTTCAACAGTGAAATAAATTATTTTTTTTCAAAATGAAATCAATATTTTAAATTTTTATATCAATTCTGATGCTTCTCTTTGGAGAAGCATGTTTCAAGTCACAACAGGTCCTGTTAGGGTTTTTTCCAATCAAGTTTGGAGACAAAGCATGCAGAAAGCTTATATTCTGAAATAGAAAGGTAAAATGTTCAAGAAATGCAAGTTGCCTTCACTTCTTGGCCTTGCTCACAGAGATTTCTAAGCATTTAAAGTTATTCTGGCATCTCTAGGCTATATAAAACAGCTATTTCTTTAAAATCTCCCATTTTCCCCGACCTATAAGCTCCCAAAGTAAACAAAATTGGTTTTTAATCCTATGAAGGTTGTTATTTTAATGCTATTTCAAACTCAAAACCCCTGTATTGAAAACAAAATAGTACTACATTCAATTTTTAGACACAACTGGTAGTATTTCCAAATTCATTTAAAAAATGTACGGCAGCATTTTCCATAATGGGCTGAACAATTTTTTCCACTTCTTCCTTCAAGTACACCTTCAATATTACTGGAAGAGAGAGTAACAAGAGGTGTTTAAGCAATAGAGGAAATAGGAAAGAAAAAAAAGTAGATGTTGTTGCTAGAATAATGGAACCCCAAGGACAGTGACTACATTTTCCTACCTATAGATCAGCTCACAGGCTAAGTTTCTTAATAATTAGATTTAATTAAACTTCTTTTTCTGTATTTGCCACTAATTGAGCATTTATTCCCACCTCTGTGATTAACATGGATCAGGCCAACATGTTTGTGCAATAGTCTGTAGATTTTTTAAGTGACAAATTATTTTTAATTATTCATGCAGCTCTAATTCCTTTCAGAATCAGTAAAACTGTGGATCTGAAACAACATTTACAGACCTGTTAGTTCCCTGCTTCTTAGAAAAGAGTGCAGTGTGATTCAGGAGGTGTTTGAAAAAGAAGAAAACAAGAAAAAAATTCTAGTTTTTTGCTTTTCTCTGCTAAAAAGAATAAGAAGAGTCATAGCACTCCTGTGAAGTTAAACAAAAAAATATTTTTATAAAGTTAAAAAGTAAGATAACCAGCCAGCTTCTATCCACCAAATATTTACAAATGTGATTATATTTCATCAAAAGAACAAATAGCTAAACTTTCTTTATTGCACATAATGTCTCCAGGGATCCTGGCAGTGAAGACAACTGGTTAGAGGTTATTTGATGATTAGGTTCTATTCCTCCAGTGACAGATCTGCTACTTTCCTACTGTCTGACTATTTGCAGTAGCTGGTAAGGTAATACCAAATTTTACAGAAAAATAAATATCTAGAGGTGGGAATCAGCTGACAAAGTGTCTGAGCCAACAATCAATATTCACTTTACAGTCCCCAGAGAAAAATGGGCACTTAGAGGGCATAATTCCTAAAGCAGATGCCTAAAATAGCTGAGCTAAACAGAGCCCTGGAAGTGCTGATTTCACATACAGCAGCAGCCTATAGCTCAGAAGTGGAGGCAGCTGTATTGTGGATCTGGGAAGGCATTTTCTATTGCAGGAATCTGATTACAGAGGATGCTGCTCTAGGGTGAGATGGCCTCCACATACCTGAGAGCTGACTTGATAAGTGAGTTTAAGCTTAATTCTTCCCCATCCCAGCATACTACACCAGGTGTTAAATGCTGCTGGAGAGAGCAAGTAGCTTGGCAGGATAATGGTTTCCCTCTGCCTTGGGTTTGTGACTGGCAGGGCAGATGCTGTTTGGGAGGGCCAAAAGAGCAGAATAATGGTGGAGTGGTCTGGCATGATAAAGCCTCCCCCTTTCTTTCCTGTGGATCTCCTGAACTTGCTATTTAGCAACATTTAAATCTACATCAGAAGAGTGTTTACGGATAAACGTAATAAAATCCTTGGGTACAAGGCTCCAGTTTAAGGAGGTTCAGGTGTCACTTAGGAGCAAATCTTGGGTAAAACGAGACAAGGGAAGCATGGAGGAGACATATTTCCTTT
Organism: Pomatostomus ruficeps; assembly: GCA_013400735.1. NCBI lineage: Eukaryota > Metazoa > Chordata > Aves > Passeriformes > Timaliidae > Pomatostomus > Pomatostomus ruficeps. Next base: position 8,564 of record VYZT01014001.1, read on the forward strand.
AGAGTAGATTAAAATTTACCTCTGTTATCTCCTATCTTCTGGTCTTCAGCTATAACCCTTTGCTTGCTGTCAAAATAATTTTCAGACAGTTAAGGAGAGTAACCTTGAGTATTTCTGGTCACTCTGTACTATATGTATATAATAATATGAACTAAGTTAAAATAAACTGAATTCAGAGCGGCTACTTGCATAGCTGGGAATTTTAAAATGCTTAAGACTTTGCAGAACTGGATCTTTGCTACTCTCACAAGTCAAATATTGTAAAGGAATTCTTATATGTAGAGTCCTAAACAAAGGCTTCAAAGTATAGGCTGAAAGAGGTTAGTATAGGCTGAAAGAAGTTATTCACTCCAGTCTTTTACATATTTTACAGCTTTATCTACTGCACTATTTTGAGTATACTATCTAATCTCCCTTTAAGTATTTCCTCTTCTGATATCCCAGAAGTTTCTCTTGGCAGACCTCTCCATTGATGAATAACGCTTATTTGGAGATTTGTCCTTACATCTAATCTAAATTTGTTGTATTTTAGGTGAACATTTTCCATGAACAACCATGATCAAGTCTCTCTCTTTCATCTTTTTTCTCTCAAAAACTCCTTAAAAGTTCCATATTTTGTTTAAACTACATGTCCTTTCCATCTTGTTTCTTATACCTTGCAGCTTTCTTAATGTTCTTCATCTCTGCTGCCCTCTCATCTTCACAGTGAGAAGGTCAAAGGATATCCTAAGGGAGGCCTCAGCTGTCATGTGGATACATGATTTATTACCTCCCTACTCCTAAGTACAGTTCTTTGAATATGAGTTCTTTGTATACCAGTATTATGCCTGATTTTCATTTGTATAGACACAAAGTCTAAAAATGCATTTTAACTAGTTATTTTCAGTAAGTTTTGGAACAAAAATGGTTCGCTGTGTACCGTAAGTAGTGACTGGGACAGAACACTTTTTATTAAAAACATTTGGTTTTGCAATATACACACATTTCTCCTTATGTGCTGTCAAATGGTTTCCTTCCTTCCCTCATGTGGGAACTCCGTGACAAAACATGTTGTTGACCAGTGTTTCAGGTTTTCCACATAACAAAGACCTGTAAATAAAAAATTCCACACTTTCCTTTAAATACTCCAATCTCCCAGAATGCAAATTTTTGTCTGGCCTTTACTAGTCTTTTCCTAAGTTTTGAAGTTATGCACACAGTTAGGCTTAAAGATATGGACTGTCCAAAACTAAGGATCAAACTAGTCCATTTGTTCTACCAGGAAATAGTGCTGTTTGAGTCACAATAATCTGCTTACTATCCATTTTAATCAGTATCTTCTTTGTCGTGTAACTCATTTTCACATGCTCTTTGGCCAGCAGTCATATCGCCTAATTTAAGGAATGTAACCAGCATTCTAAGCCATGTGTGTGGTCACCCCTCTGAAGGGTTAAGAGAGGTGCACCTCTCCCAGGTGATCCACTTAAGAGTCTGAGAAACAGCAGGATTTTTCTTTCAGAAACCGCAGAAGACCTTATGGTGGCTGGGCTCCAGTTTTCAGTACTTCACCTTTGTAGTCAGGTAAAGTGAATCCACACAGTTGCCAGGCTGTGAGTCCTCCAAAAGTGCTAGGGAAAGCGTGTCAACAAACTGAGTTTCACGCTGCCCTCATGGCAAACAAGGGAACATGTAGTCCTGCACTGCCTTTCCTGCCCACTACTGCTCTGGAACCCCTCTCTGGGCTCATTTAGGATTTTCCAGTACACATTTTCCTCCATTTTCTGCAGTATTACATGGGATGAAATATAAAAATTCATGTGCCAATAACTCTTTCATTTGCAGCACCATCCTTTTCCTACACATGAAATCGTGTTACTGATTTAACTAATCTGATAGTTATGTCAGTTCAAACATTAATAGCATTTCTACTACCCCATCATTAGCAAAGTATGCTTAATATGGAAGATGCTGCAGTTAAAGACATCTTGAGAGGACTTTAAAACAAAGCTTCAAGCACAGCTGGTCAGCATTAAGCATCACACTGCTCACAATCCCCAGTGTTGATGTTGACATGAAGATAGTTTCTGCTGTCTGGAGTTCTATGGCATTAAGAACTAAGTGTTTTCCAAATGTCCTTCTTAGTATAGGTATTCTGAGAGCTTTTTCCCCAGACCCTAAGAAGTTTACACAGTTCTAAAAGCCTGTTTAATTGTCTGGTTTATTTTCCAAATGCCATTTAAATCCATTTCTAATCTTCATTAATAACAACATTATAATTACTTCATTAACTTTTCCAGATAAAGTATTTAAACTCTTCAGAAGCAAATAGCTTTTTGCTGGATTGTGTGCTAATAGCTTCATCTAATACCACAACTTTGAGTTTTAAATGTATTTAATGAAAACATAAAGCTCTTGTTTAGTGTAAGCATGTTACTGAAACCTGAAGGACACGTGGTACAAGGTAAAGATAGCAACTTGTTGTGTTACATGGATTTAATGATGCAATTTGAAATACTGGTGAGGAAGAAAGCTCAATTCATTTCCCAGGGGTAAAAATAATACCCTTAGTCATTGGCCTTAACTTGTTTTGACATCTTTGTTTCTGTGTAAAGGTTAAGTAATGTGGTCAAATTTTATAAGTAATGCTTTATTAACAAAGTACTTGCATTAAGGTTGTAAAATCGAACACCAGATCAGGAAATAATAAAAGGTAAGGGTTGTATCATAAAGTTAACTGATCCTTACAGCTAGTGTTCCCCAGATAAGGTACATGCTCAGCTGCCCACAGTATGTACAGTTGTGAGTTACGGCTTCTGAATAACTTAACCTTTTAGTTTCTTCTTTTTTGAATATTTTCATTTTCAGCCTGAATGTTGAATGAATGTAGATTCTTACATTAATTTTTACTTTGCCTTTGCTGGAAGAAAAGCATAGCATGTCAACCCCCTGTGCCTTCTATTAGCTGAGTGTATAAATTACAAGACTCTGACTACATAGCTCTCAGGCCCAAGTCGATGGTTAGTGTACCTGCTGACATGGAAATCTTGTGGTGTTCCCTGAAGTGCCTGTGTGCACATAGTTATAGTCAAGGAACTTGTGGCTGGGAGACGACAGCTTCAGCTGTTTCTCAGATATGTGGTTGTCATTTAGATGCCTCTAGTGCATTTCAAGGTGAAGTCAAATGACTTCAGTGGGCCACTGCAGAGGGCAATGTAGCATGACAGTTTTTTACTTTTCTATGAAATGAGATGGAAACATTTACACAGGCTCTCTGAAGTATCTTCTGTGAGGCAAAAGCAGATAACTGAAGTGTAGTAAAGAGAAATTTCCAAAACTACTCTGCTGTTAGACTCTGGACTGGACAGTTCACTTTGTCACCCCCACCCCAGTGAGCACGGGAAGAAAATAGGAAGAACAAAAGTGAGAAAATGCATGGGTCAAGACAGACAGTTTAATGGGTGAGCGTGGTGGGAAGCAAAGCAAGGTAACACAGTCACCACACTCCAAGGCAAACCAAAGCCCAGCCAGTCTCCAAACAATGGTTACCTCGGGAAACCACTCCCTTCTCCTTAGTCTGTCTAGCGTTTTAATAAATTACTGTTACATGGTATGAAACAGTTCTTTGGCCAATTTGGGTCAGCTGTACTTATTGGCAGTGTCCACTCCCCTTTTCTTGCCCACTCCTTACCTACTCACTGGAGTGGGGCAGTGTGGGAAAAAAAGACAACTTTGCATGTTGAGGTGGTGCAAGCACTCTTCAGTAACAGCCAGACAAAAATATCTGATCAACACAGTTTTAGCTACAAAGCCAAAACACAGAACCATACTGGCTGCTCTGAAGAAAGTTAGCTCCATCCCAGGCAAACACACTCAGCTGGGTTTCTCCAGCAGTTAGCTTGCTTGGGGAAAACTGTACTCAACAGCAGGGCATTTTGTTCATAGCTTTTTCATGTTCTAAACTGAAAGTCTGAGTGTTAATGTATATCTGTGTATACTGCCACAGTATCTTACCATGCAATATTGGCATTCTACGTGTATAAATTATTTTAATGGCAGTAGGGAAATAGCACTTGTGGACTTGTACATAGAAATACATTCAAGGGTTTAGATTTTTAAGCTAACAAATCTTTTGATGTAGAAAGAGAGATGCACAATGACACTGCGTATTTTTGAAGGGACTTGTATGTGAAACAAAGGCTGTTAGAACCAAATCTACCTCATTTGTCAGGTACTCACTGCTGCCATTCTAGCTGAGCACGTTGCTTGATTTGAGGACTGGGTAATGTAGCTGAGAACAAACAATAAACTATTGAATGAATGATCTTGTTGCACCCCACAAAACAGAACATACATTGTGGGATGTCAGTGATGCACATCTCTGAGGGAAACTGAAGATGTAAAGATGCAGATACCAAGATGAGGTATGAAATCTTGCCCGTATCGAAGTGAAAGGAAGTGTTGCCATTGCATGGAAGAAATTAGAACTTCGAGAATGCATTAACAGCTTAATTCTGGAAAATGTGCGGCCACAGGGCTGTGCAGTGAAACTTGAGAGATCTCTGTTGCTTTATACTTACCTGGCTAAATTGAGCCAATTTATTTAGCCACTCAAGTGTGGACAATTTCAGCCTACAAAGAACTTCAGAAGTAAACCTTGTTATTCAGTAAGAATTCAGTGAAAGGAGACTAAATCTGCTGTGTTTCACCCTGAGCATTTCAAAGGGAAAAAAATTCAAGGCAGATATTTAGAGACACATGGCAAGATGATTGGAAACTAATATTATTTGTTTCATATACAGGCAATAGATACTATGGAAATATATGTATAGGAAATACATTTCTTGGTGTACTGCTCTTACCTATTCCATTCAATCAAAATTCACTATGAAAATTTAAACTAGGTTTCTATTTCTGGTACAATAACATAAAGAGTGACATGACTGTGTTTTTAGAAAATGGGCAGCAGTGGGGGAAGGAAAATCCATCAGTCTTGTCATAAGAGACAGTATTTCTTATAAACCACCTTCTGAGATGAAGCAAGTATGCCTAGTAAGGCAAGAAACTGGAGGTAAAGAAAGCCAGTAATACATTGATCTATAACCAAGCTTCTGCCCAGGACTGTGGTTCTTGGCTCTGCTGGGCAAAGGTCATTTGGCTCACAAATAGTTACTATCTAAACAGCAGGGCCTACACTAACACCAATAAACTGTTTGTATGGATTATGCACAGGAAACAAGCTAATGACACACTGAATGAGAATATCTGTTTAATGCTGGGCTTTTGCTGGAGGCAGCTTGGAGCACAGTAGTGAAGAAAATAACTCCTAGTCATCAATTGCATTCATTTCTAATGAATAGTTTAATTCCTAGGATTAAAACCAACATATTCTAGAGGTCTGTTCAGATCTTTTCCTATACCCTCTGATGCAGAATGCAGACTCAAATCTACTAGGCCTCTTCCTGGAGAAAAGGATGGTTTCAGCTTAATTAGTGTTAGCATTACGTGCAGATATATATATGTGACAGCAGAGTAAATAGGGGTAATAAGTCTAGGTTACTCTCAGCTTCAAGAATTAGCTGAATTTCTTGAGAATTTTATAGAGATTTCTTATAAAATAATGAACTCAAAAACAAAAAAGATCTGACTATGACATCTATTACGATGATTAACTGCTGTTCATGCTTTAGCAGAGGCATGCAGTGAAAATATAAATAAATTTAATTCTGATTTATGTTTGAGGAATAAATGATTATTTTACTACAACTGTTTTTTAAGCAAAGAGAGTCTCTCTTACGAAGGTAGCATACGCAGGACTCGGGGAAACTTTTCATGCCTTTGCCAGCAATCTAATGAAATCACAGCTTGGGGGCCAGCAACTATAGCATGAGATTTCATGCCCAGTTATGACCCTAAATTCCCTGACTGATTCACCATATGATGTTTGGGTAAAGAGATGGGGGCAAATGGGTATGTCAAGAGGTAAATGGGTATGTCAGGTGTAGAGTAGGAAAACTAGTTGAGTTTTCAGCTTGAAACTAGGGTAAGTAAAGCATATGTATGGGCATTGAAGAACTTGTGGGAAAGTCCTTAACTGAGAGAGTATTTTAGATAAATGAATGTGATGTTTATTGTGGGGTCTGGGTTGACTAACAGAAAAAGTGTTACCCTAAGGACAGACTATCAACCACACTTGAAGTAATATCTACTATCTAATCTACTATTAGCCTCTTAGCCCTCTTAAAATTCCTTTGTTTTTGCAGTTTGGGGAGTCTGATGAATTTTAATTGGCTTTACTCATGCAAAAAAACTGATACTCATCCAAGAACTGGTCATGAGCTCATTGGTGGTAAGGGAATATATGGCTGTGTAGTCCAGTGCAATTGCTTTGTCATAGGGGCATGAACTTGGCAAGGCCAAGAGCCTCTTCTTATGCAGTGAAGCCACAAGTGAGTTATATGTCCCAAAAGAGTTGAATGAAGATCATTACACCAAGCCCCTAGCCACATATTCCTGCTTCCCTACATACTGTATAGAGAGACTATTTATTCTTACAACTTTTATTGGTATTGTTTTTCATTTTTCTCAACTTCTAAGCCAAACGCTTTCAGTATCATGAGGTTGAATGTTTATGCCTCAGGGAAAGAGGAAAATTATAACTAAAGAAGTATTGAAACCATTAGGAATGGACATTAGGAATAGCTTTTCTGTGCAGTATATTATTTAATGATCTTCAAGTCATATATTGGGCAGCAATAAGAAATGCTGTCATCCATTGGATAATGATAACTTCCAGCTTTTGGATGGTACCCTGTTGTTTCTAACACTCCATAGGTCACCAGGAAGCCAAATTTGTGTCTCTTGTGCATTTTGAGTTATAGACAATATATCTGGGGGACAGAATGAAAAAAGATTGTGTATTTTAGAGCTCATTGTCTTTTTTCTTTAAGTCAGCCTCTCATAATTTTATCAATTCTTAAAACTTTTCTCATTTTCACTGATATTTTTATTTTGTGTTCCTCCATCATTTGTTTTATTGCTTTTTTCTTTTCCTCATGCTTTTTGCTAACTCCTCCTGCATATCAACAGTGTTTTAGCTTGTAGAAGAGCCATAATTAACAGTTAATCTTGTCTGAATATAATAAAGTGACACATATTGCATGATTTTCCATGTAATTAATTAATTAATTGCCTGCTGAAGTTCTTCAGGACAAGCAAGTTGTATTTGCAGAAAAGGGTTAGCAAGTAGTGAGGAGGCAAAATGATGAAAAAAATATGTGAAACACTATATGTCACTGCTCTGCAGAGTGCAGCATAGGCTTGTTCTTGGTACTTCCTCTATCTCTATTTCCCTGTTTAGGTAGGGGTGTGCCTGTTAATATACTGCAATCACACATCTCTGTCAATTTGTCACCAAATGCTTAAGTATTACATTGCATAGAAAAGGAAATGGGAAAGAGTAAAATGAGCTTTTCTTACACTGCATCTTTCCATTGATATCAGTAATGCAATCCTCATTTTCTAACTTTTTCACATAACACTTGATATATTGTACCCTTTATATGGAAACTTCAGTGTTGTAGGGATTATTCTAACATTATCAGAAAGTGTATGCACAAGCCTTTGTCACCTTGTAGTACATACACACACCTTTGTCACCTTCACATTTCTAGGATGAAAATGCAGGCTGAGTGTTCTGTAAAAACAAAAAGTGTTTAATGCAATGCTAACGCAGTACTCGGTGTTGCTATGGCTTTAAGTAATGGAATAACTGCATAGGTGCTAAACTACTGCAAGAAAACTGTTGTCCCTTCTGAAGACCCTTCACCACACTGTGCCAAGCAAACTACAGGCACTCGGACCCATTTGGTATCTGTGGAGTTAACTAAGCTAAGCTTACTTCCAGTCAGCCTCTGTCACCAGGAATGCAATTTGTGTTTACCTATATAAGGAAACCTGTTCGCCCTGGAGGAGCTCAGCAGGGCTGTCTGTGCCTGCGGGAGGGGAGAGGGCGAGCGCGCTGCGCGGCGGGCGGGGCAGCACCGGGCCGGGCCGAGCCGCAGCGCAGCCCCCGGCGGCCGCACCGCAGCGTCGCGTCCGCCGCGGAAGGACTGTCCCCCGCTTCTTCGGCTTCGGGAAAGGAGAAAAAACTGACGGGGAAAAATGGCGAAGCAGGTACGTCAGGCGGATCTTCGCAGCTGGAGGGTGGCGGAGTCGGGGTGCGGAGCGGGACTTGCCCTTCCAACTGCTGTTCCTCCCTTAAGCGGCTTGGGAGTTTCGTGGGGGCTGCGGAGCAAAGCGGCGGTGTTGCGGGAGCAACTCCCGTAACTTCTCTGACATTCCATGTGCTCCTAAGTCGGATGCACCTTCGTTTTACTGCAGAGATTCTCAAACTTTCTTAGCTCTGATGGAACACAGATGTGAGCTGAGACTGGAAATAAAGCTGCGATGCATTGGTCAGTTGGTTGAAGCTCTGCAAATCCATGGTGTTATCACCCTAGTATGTCTTGAAAAATAAGTTCTTGACATGTTTGGTTTTTGTTGTTTTTTGGGGTGTGTTTTTTTTACCTTGAAATGTAGATTTTGTGAAAGGTGCGCTCGTTTTGCATGGTTCAGGTTTTGGTGTATCCCATTTGGATGTGTGTGAATGCAGCTTAGTCAGCATAGCTGGAATGTGTTTGTTAGAATACAGGGAGTTCCTGTAGTAATAAAGGTTTTGCAGTGAGTTAAAAAATAAACTTCAGGTTCAGTTATAGGAAATGTAAGCTAAACAGGTTCTACTACAAGAGGGATTACCCAGTTCTAAACAAGGATATGTATTTCTTAGGAAGTATTTACAGAGTATAATAACATTTTTAAAACAGGCTTCCAGTAAAATCCTCACACAGATGGAGATATTTTTCCCTGAAGATTTTAGTCAGGACATACGAAAAATAAAGTTGAAAACCTATTTCAAATAGGTTTCTAGCTGTAAGAACAGTGGTGTGCAGTCCTTCAGGAGAGTTACTGTTAAGTAGCAGCATGTTCATTTTGGAACTTTATTGAAGTTTTCTGCCACTATAGTGTAAAACATAGGAATGGAAAAATATTTTAAGTTGATCTCTTGGAGTACCTTCTAAGAAAAAAAAAGTGCAGAGAACTAGTCAGGAACAAGCGGACAGTATTTTCAACATGATTTTGGTTTTTCTAACATTAGAGACTGATAGACATATGATTACTTTCCTGTTACTCTCATGGTTATTCATATTTATGTGTGCACAGGCATGAGAATGCCCTAGTTATGGGAGATATAGCTGCATGTTTCCTAGCAAAGTGGGAAAGTAAAATGCCTAGGAGTTTAGAAGCCTACAATGAAGATTATTATTGTTTAAAAACCCTCTTCCTTCTAAATAGCTGTAACTTTTATGAATGAACGTCTCCCTGAAATTAGTAATATAGTGTTACCTGGTTAAAATTAATTCAGAATAAGGAAAGTCAGAATTAAAAGTCACTTATGTTCATACAGATTCTTACTCATTTCTGTGTATGATTTTTCTAAGCTCCTGACTTTGAATGTTGAGTGAGGTTTTAATGGGAATGACACAGGATAGCTATAGTGGTTTCAGTAGAGAATTTTATAGGAGCTTCAACACCACAAAGTACTTAGCAAGTTCCTAAATACCTATTTCAGGGCTGAAGCTAATGGTTTCATTGTCATGAATCATCTTTGGTTGTGGTGGAAGTCACCATGGTAAAGAAGGCAGGGCTGGTGGACCAGAACCATAAATTTCACTTGTTGCACCTCTCATCCTGGTGGTTTTGTGGGAATACCTTTATTATTTTGAATTGAAAAGGAGCACAGAGAAAAGACTTTTAGCAGGGATGTTAGTAAACAAAGTGTGATTTTAAAGGGCAAGAGAAGACTCCAGGAAGCAGGCTCTTAAATCCCCCTTTTCAAGTCTCTGCAGTAAATGGCATTGCCCCCATCAGTTTGTCTAGCTATGTTGCAAACATTAATAGTCTTTTGATTTCCCAGTGCAAAGCAAGGTAGAAACATGGTTCAAAGTCTCTACAGTATGTTCTGGGTTGACATGAGCATACTGTGTCCCAGGGTCTGAGCAGCCATCTGTGTGGCCATGCTGGTGCAGGGCTGGCCCTGGCTGCCGCCTGCCTGCCCCTTGGTGAGCTTGGTGGGTGCGACCCTTTCAAGGGACACAAGCAGAGGAGTTGGTTCTCACCCCTTTCAGCCTCTGCCACCCACAGGAGAAGTGTAATGATGTGGCTTCAGAGTTTGCAGCCTCACAGTGGGATCTGCCTGAAACCAGTGTCTGAGGGGTTTTACTTTACCTTAATGCTGTGCCTGTGGTGTTCCACAAATTTCCATTAACCTAGATGCATGAAAAGCAAATTCTTTTCAGACCAGAATTGATGGCTGGGAGATACATCCCTGAGAAGTTTTATCCTTGTTTACAATTTCCTGAGAAAGGAATTGCAAAGTAAACAAAGCAATTTAAAATATGGGATAGACTTTGTGCTTTATCTAAAATCGTAAGAAAATCCAGTAGCTCTGACTGGATGACTATTCTCTGGCCTGAGCTCCTGAAAATCAGTCTGCTGCTCTAGACATGGGTCTCTGCCCTGTGTTAATAGGTGATGAGCGTTATTCACTGATCAAAGAAGAAAGAGCTAAAGGCATTCTGATCCTGTTTAAAGATTTTTTTTTCATTCATTCAAGGATTTCTTTATATCAACTTTAGTGGCAGACCTGTATTCAGAGTGCAGTAGTGGTGTTGTGTTGGACTGTATATTTTGAGGATGAATGTGTTGGACCCAGGCAAAGGCAATGAGCACATGGAGTCTGTGCATACACCTGTGGTGCCATCTTTAGCTGTGTAACTGAGACAAGATGCCGCGATGCGGCTGGCAGGGGCACTGGGCATCTGTCCGCAGTTTCAGGGGCTGCCGGGCTGCTTCGGGGGTGCGGGAGGGCTGGCGAAGGTCCAGCAGGGTTTCACCCAATCCATCGATGTTACAGGTGTGCCTGAGGAAGGAGAGACAAAGCAGAGGGGCTTCCCAGATGGTTTATTTGGCACTGGGGTCGTGCCAGAGAAACCCTGGCACTGCGTGTTACAGTTACATATATACCAACACAAGGGGGCGGGGGAGGATACAAACACCCTATGAGGTAGGGATGAGGGATTTGAATTTGTTGGGCTTTGTATAGGATTGTGAAATACAGAGCCCTCCAGGGGGAGAAACCAGATGCTGGGGCGGGGGGTGGGGTGGGTGGGAAGGTGGAGACGGCAGTGGCCATGAGAAAAACTGAAACCTGGCCATTAGCACACTGCAACAAGACAGAAGGAAAGCAGAAATACTTGGACTTGATAGTGTTGATAACAAACCAAAAGTATCTTCTGCCTTCCTATTGTGTTACTGATGGGTTAATTCATGAGAACTATTGTTCATTTGTCACTTTTAAATCAGAAAGTTATTTTTGTATTTAGCATATAATGTCATAAAATTTTGTTTAGAAATGAAAGAACTTACTAAATGTCTTCAATGTTTTTCCATGTTTAGTAATCTGCTCATCCTAAAAACAAAGTTAGGTCAATTTTTTTTTGGTAGGCTTGCTTTACTTGCATCCATCACCTGATTTTCGCTTTCATTTTTTGATTTGTATATAATTTGAAGCTGAGTACTCTTACACATGGGCCGGAGGCAGTTGGGTACATCATGTTTTTTCCTGCTATCTTTACACTTGTTCAATTAAAAAAAAAAAAAA
>VYZT01014001.1:20341-64037 GCA_013400735.1 Pomatostomus ruficeps
AAAAAAAAAAAAGACTAACCTTTCAAAGGTGTAACTGGAGAGCTTGAAATAATAAAAGAACATGTTGTACTAGTTGCATGCTCCCTTTATGATTTTGTTAAAGGCTTTACCATTCCATTATGCTATCATTTTGTAGCGTAAGCATTTTATATGGCATGTGTGATTTCATTGCCCTTAAGTGACCTTAGTAAATTCCTTATTTCCCCTGAAGCACATACCTAATTTAAAATTGCCATCTGCAGTTGAAGAGCTCTAAGCAAGAGCTCTAAGAATACCTCAAGATGGAGATAGGTGTCCAGAGAGCAAAATGACTTTTTCTGTAGAATTCACTGTTGTGAAGTAAAACATTTGCTTTGAAATGAATGATAAGGAATTATAGGAAGGGCATCTTTATCTGTATGGCCAGTTCATCTGCCCAATGCTGCTCTCCAGAGATCCTGTGATCCACAGAAAGTGTATGTTACCTAATTTTTTTAACCTTTTTTAAAACTTGTCTCTCTTCTTTCAGCCTTGGGTAAATGTATTTGGAGTTTAAAGTTAAAAATATAGCTCCAAATCCAAGCTGGGCTTTCTGGTCCAGGTGCTGTCCTTACACTGCAGTGCCTCACTTGGCTCCTCTGTGCCACTTTCAGGACACAGTTATGATGATTGCAGCCTGCAACCACAGCCTAAAAACGAGATGACGTGTTCCCCATGAGAAACCTCTGGCCTAGCATTGCATTCCTTACAGCTCCTGTGAGCATAAGTGCTTAAGAGTCATGAAAATGAAGGAGGCAAAAAGCTGGACAGTGTGAAGCAGAGCAATGGCTTAAGACGGCACTTTCTTAGATGAGAGAATGTTAAACTGTGCTCTGGATTAGAAGTCTCTGACATCTGTATATTTATTCACTATTGTGTAATGTAATTGTTTAGGACAGGAAAAATGCAAGTATTTTAATTAAAAAGGGTTGATAAATGTAAAGCATGAAAAGTCTGTGATGAAGATGTGAAGTTTTTATCCTATCTTGCTGTGTGATTATTCCTTCCAAAAAGTTCAGAAGACTACTGGGCTGAAAATTAAGCCTCTACAAATTCTCTAGTCCTGTGTTATCTCACAAGAAGTCTTATTTATGAAGGCTTATTCTTTGAATCTATTTGTTTCTCTGTTAATTCCAAGTTATGTTTCTAAACTATTAATCAGGGTTAGAGCTTTGGAATATGTACTGCTTTAAGACTCGTAAGGGGAAGGTATTAAAAATATGCAACATGTGTTAGGATCTGAGATTACCAGCTGCTTAGCATGTATTTCCCTGCTGTTTTCATGGTGTTTCTTTTCATTCATTAAAAATATTAACATTAAATCTAGGTTTTGATGGTGTAGCAAGTAATCAAGGGAAGACAAACATTTCGCTGCAAATTTTGTGTGGATCCATAATTTAATTTTTTTTGCATTAAATATGTTTTATATACAGCAAGATATCTAGAAATATACTTGAGTCTTAAAGCCTGTAAAAAGGCAGACATGTTTCCTAATGTATCTATATCTGTGATTATAACACATGTTTAATTTCACATGCATCTAAAATCTCTGCTGAATTTTTTTAGTAAAGTTACTATTTTAATGGGATTATGTGCACAGAGACTGGAATAACTGGTACTTGTTTTTAGGTAAATCAGTTAGTACTCAGGATTTTCCTTGAACAAATTGAGGTCTTCCACTTATGAGTTTGTTAAGGGGTAGATGTTAAGTTGCACTCTCTCTTTTCTTTTGTAGTTTCACTCAACAGTGATTTTGTATGGATCCTCTGAAAATTGGATTTAGGGAGATGGCATATAAAGAAAAAGCAGTTACTTTCATTAGATATCATTATATTAAGTTCAGCTTCATTTAGCATTCATGATGTTCACATTCAGTGATATGAACAAGAGGCCATTTTTGACCCCTCGTGCACAGTTCAGTCACTGCAATAGGCTGAGAGCGCTCTGCTTGGTGAGGCACTGGATTGCAGAGTGCTTGAGGTATCAGTCTGAAAGTGTCATGACTTGGCTGCTGTGCTCCACCAGTGATGCATGTGCTCCTGCTGCTGAGTATCTAACACTTCTGTTTTGGAGCTGCCTAGCCTGGAAAATTCCATATAAAACCTCAGATCTGGCCTCCTGAGGTGGATTTTTTGGACAAATTTAATTTCACTATGTATGAAACAACATTAATGTTCCTGGTGTGTTAATTCTGTAAAATGAGTAGTTCCTTTACTACACTGTTCCTATCTTACTTGTCTCCTTCATGGGAAATTTCATCCAATTTTAGCTGAGGAGTTTAGGCATTAGCAGTTCATTATGAATTCTTACCTTAAGTACAGCAATGTACTCAGGGTGGCTTGGGATATCCTAGTGGTTGTGGGTTCCAAGATATGTAGCTGTGCGTAACACTCCAGTGGGAAATTCTGGCCATGTTGCATTTTGCCTTTGATATGTTGCTATGCCACCACCATTAATGCAGGCTTAGACTGCAAACATCTGTTTGCTTTTATTGCACATGTGTTGCTTAAGATGTTCAGTTTTTACATGATGTGAATCACCGGACTCAGTGAGCATGTATGACTGGTTTAATAAATAAGCCTTAAGTTGTGTCAGTAAAGTGCATGTCCTAAGGAATGGTGTATATGATATATACAAAAGAGAAAACGGACAAGTTCACATCTAGACTTGCAAGTATTTCATATTTTAGTGGGTTTTTAATGGTTTGGAGGGAGTCACATAAACGTCAATACAGAAGGAAAGATTGCATGCATCCATATATCAAACAAAGATGATGGGAACAGAGAAACGAACCTGACGTTAGAAAACAAAAAGATGAAAATTCTATATCCTTCATTCTAGAATCTCACCATATGTATGGAATGAATGGAACACTTGTAAGAAAAAACATGCATTTTGATATCACTGTATATGCTGTAGATTGGAATTTGTATTTGGAGATAAGTTTAGCTGTTGTTCTCAGCAATTCCTCAGCAATACCCCATAGGTACATTGATGTTTCAGAGACCTGCCACACTGGTTCTAGTGCATACCATTCCACATTGCTGGAATGTACAACCAAGATTACTTTGGTTTGGATTAATGAAAGTCAGTGAAATGACTTACAGTTGTTAGCTTGTGTTTTAATTTTGGAGATCAAACTAATGTGCCATGAAGGTTTCATTCATATGTTTCTGTACCATAAGGAGTCCAATTTGGACATTTTCTCTGTCACATGAGAACTAAAGAAACAAAACACAAGGGGAAAATGGAAGATTACAGTTGAGAGAACCATCAGCTGAAAGACCTTTGTTCACCCACAGACGTTTTGAAGTTGGTATGCAGAATTGCTACAATAGAATAAAAATTAAAACAAAAAGCTCTCTAGAAGGCTTTTTTGCAGGCTTGCAAAACCAAAAGGTTTAATTGATGGAGTCAGTATCATCTGCCAAGTTTCCAGTACGACACCCAGGCTGAGGGAGGTAGAACTAAATTTGAAAGTTATTTCACTAGCTGGCAAGCTGGTCTGAAATCAAGAAGATATAATGGAATCAAAAGAAGGATAAGTTGCTATAGTCAGAGAAGAAAATATAATTTATTTATAGAAAATGGGGAATAATTTAGTCAGCAGGAGTATCTGTGGGCTACCACAAATTAGAAAATGAATGCAAGTCGCTGATGAGGCAAAATGCTGAAATGTGAAAGCCACTCTGGGAGTCTTTACTGAAGATATTATAAACAAGAGGATGAGAGGTAACCATTTTGCCCTACTCTGTTGTGACAAATGCCATCCTGAATTGTTCACCCAGTTTTATACATGATACTTTAAGAAATTCACAAACAAACTGGAGAAAGACTAATGGAAAGTAAACCGAAAATTGTACTAAGAAAATGTGACATGGATTGCAGGAACTGAGTATGTTTTATTGAAAATCTGCATTCCCAGTGTGTCCTCTACAAGCATCTTACCAACTAATATTCTGTCCATCTGCCTTCACCCAAAGGTCCAAGGAGGAGCTGAGCTTTTCCTGCTGCCCACTTCTGCCTTCATATGAGAACAAAAGGTGAACACACCCAGTTGCAGCAGCCACGCTTGGCAACTCATTGGTTTTCCTATCAAAGTGCTACTTGCATGAGCTCAGGTTGATGAGTTGCTGTCTAGAAAAGAGAATGAATAACACAGACATGGTTATAAATATGACAGCAATTAATTGTTCTTCATCTCTGAGGATGGAACAAAAGGCAATTTGTAATAATAGTGAGTTTCCTTAGATTCTAGGAAGAACTCCACGGCTGCTATTTAGGCACTGTGATGGGTTACTCAAAGAAGCTGCCAGGTCAGCCTTTGGAGATTTTTCAGACTGAACAAAATATTTGTTGTGGAGGATCTAAGTGTAGTTAATCCTCCCTGTGAACATGGAATGACTCCACAAAGACATTTTCAGACTTACATTGCTGTAGGTGCTTGCTATGACTTTGGCTGTGTCCCTACCACGAAATCTGGAAATGTTTTAAATTTTCAGAACGCAACATGTCTCCTGTCCATGTTCCAACACCACAGTGGTGCTTAAGCTGGGCCTGCATTTTCCTCTCACCTCCACTTTATGCATCCAGTTGCCATACTCTAACCAGGTGCTGGTAGATCAGCAGTGAGACTGGTGTCTCACAGGTGGCCCTTACTGTGGCAATGACCCAGCCCACCATCTCTATGAAAACTAATGAGATAACTTGGATAGATTTTTCTTCCCAGGACAGCGAATCTGAGGGAGATGGAGAAATCATGGCTGGGAAAATCCCCTAAATCTTGCCATGTTTTAGCCCTGTCAGTCAAAGACTCTGTTCCACCCCTGTTATTTTAATATGCATCAGGTTGTTTTAATATTCAACAAGTGCTGGAAAGTTCTGCGGTTCTGCTATGTTAGTTGGATAATTCAAATATGTTCCGCCTCTGTTCAGAACTCATTGGATAGCTGTCACTCCTCATCATTCTGTGATTTGTAGGAACCTTGAACCCTTCCTCTGTAACCTCCCCTTTCCTTTCCCCTTAAAACTCAGTGAAACCACCCCCCAAGGGTACTTTCTTGTAGCCCGCATCTCGTGAGAATAAACCTTGGGTGCTGCTGCAAGTAGGTCCGTTCTCGCTTCTTTGTTCCCGCCTACGCTTTCTTAATATCGACCACTCGGCTCAACTACTGCGGAGTTGATAGCTAGGTAAATAGATAAACAGAGAAAACTGCTCCTCTGCAGCCATTTATCTGACCAAGCGCTGGACCATTGCCCTGCAGACTCTGGGGCAGTCCTGCAGTCCAAAGTGTTACCTTACCTGTAAAGAAGAGCAGGTTCAGCCTCAGACTGGGATCCTCTGCTGCCCTTTTTACTGATTCCAATACCATTGACACATTGCTTTGGAATTTGGGAACTCTGAATGACCACATTACTTTGTCTTCTACACAGTTATTAGTCTCAAGAGTTACTGCCAAGACTCCCATTTTAAAATTAGCATTTAGTAACAACAAGTAAAGAGATTACTTGAATGAATACAAGACCTAATAAATCATGGTCGAAGTATGGATAGTTACACATGTGAAACCACTGCCATTTACTCTACGAAGTACACTCCTTTTTCTCTTCCTATGTAGATCATATGATGTAGCCATGAAAACTGGAACAGCACAATCTGTGTAGATGTAAAGTAAGCAAGAATGTAACTGCTTTAAATAAATGAGGGGATTGTGTTAGTGGAGGAGAGGATGCTGTTCTCCTAGGCACCGAATTTAAGTAGGAGATAGATTGAATGGTTACATGACAAGGTTCTCCTTGGAGAGCACATTTGATTTATTGTGTAAAATGTGTTATTGATGTGCTATGGGCAAAAAATGAGTCCGTGTCCCCCGCTCATGTGGCAGTGCTGCGTCATCGATTACAGGCAATCGATGCTGTACACTGCAGTGCTGTATCCATTAGGCTCACAGTGAGAATACAAGGTGCAACATTCAATCAATAAGGTTCCAGATTAAAGGCAATGATCCAGGAAAAGAAGAATGTAAAAATAGAAAAACAGGGAAATGGAAGTGAGATTAATTTCTTCTACTTGACACTTCCTGTAACCTCATTCTCATGACTCAGCATTTCTGAGGTTAGCTCTTTTGTGAGATCATAATTCATGAGGGTTGTTTACTAAATAAATTCCTTAATGATGGTTAAATGAATTGTTAGTGTCTAATTCATGAAGTGGCAAATGCTGAACTGTTGACCTTCCTAAAATCAGAAAATTAGCTCTTATTGTAATTTTAAAATAAAGGTGAATATTTTTATTAGCAGTATACCTTGTTACTATCACAGGCGTCCACTTGAATCAGTCCATCTGTTCACTTGCCTTTGGATAATTCGGTCTGATGTGGAGGAGGGCGCAAAGGTATTACAACAGAGATATCTGTTCACAGAACAACCTGCTTTCTACCACACTGGTCAAAGCCATCTCTCAGTGGCAGAGCCTGAATATACTTCCCTCCTTCTCTCATAGCTAGGGCTGTTCTTCAGAACTCTTTTTCAGGCCCATATTTAGTCAGAGTGGCGAGACAGCCACTGTGAATTTCACAGCTCTCTGGGCAAAGACTATGTGATTGACTGGGGATTCCATTTACAGAAGGGATGCCATAATGCATTCTGCTCGTTCCTGCTGGAAATTTACTGTCTTCCACAGTGGTTTCTTTCTTAATTCAATCCTTATTCTGAGCACAGAGGAAAGGAACGTTGTTGCAGGCAGACAATGTGTAACTGTTAGAGAAAAAATACTTGGTTTGTGATGGCAATAATTACTCCAACCGTTAATTACTGTATTTTGGGCACAGAAGCATATTATTTCAGATTCATAGGCAACATCACTATACAACTCTCTTTCTGAGGTTTAGAAGTTTTGCATCTAAAAATAATTTGCAAAAATTAAATTGAACCAGGCAACTAAAATATTTAGTAATTTTAGGCAACTGTATAGCCATATGTCTATTCCAACCCAGCTTTTGACATATTGCCTAGAGGAAAATACTCTTTAAAATGTTTGGACAGACTACATCTAAAACTAAAATTTATTTGAAAGATGACATTCTTCTGAGCAAGGTTCAACGTTTCTCCCTGATCAGGACTGGTTCAGTGGTTTTTCATGGTTTTATATTCTGAAAAAAAATCTCCTGAACAATAACATGTAAATATGGAACCAATATTCAACAAAAAACATTCTGTACCTTCTAAAAAACTGTGTCTCAACATTTTTTCTCCACTGAAATAATTTAATACTGAATTGAGAAAGATGTGTGTTGCAACCTAGGTTTTGCTTGACTTCAAGGTATGTGAAGTGTGATGTTAAGCTCTGGCTGCTGCTCCTGTTGAAATCATTACCGCAGACCAAGACCTACAACATTCCCGTTACAGGAGGTGGTGGTCTGTTCTCTTCTGATATTCAGAAACTTCACTAACTTTCTTTAGTGCCATTACAAGTTTCATGTGCTTGGGATTTTCTTCCAAGGGTGGTTGCTAGTCGCTATTCTCCCAAGAGCTGGACAAAGCACATTGATTTATAAGCACAAGAAGAGATGCTTTATGTTTTATCTACCTTTTTATTACTAACTTGCCCAGGAAATACAAGATGTGTGCTTGTGACCTTTCCCTCTCCTAAAGAGGCAGTGCTATGGCCAGAAGGTGACACATCTGTGTGAATATAAACTTGTTCCCTCCTAGAGTGCCTGTGTCACTGGGAGAAAGATGTTACAAAAATCTGGACTTTGTGGTCTTCTGGGGGGAGCTGTCACCAAAGGAAGGAGATACCCTGACTTGTGGGCCTAGCTAATGTCACTCCTATGTTTTACATTATGAAGATGTTGACTCAAAAATCAACAAATTTTTCTGCCCACATGCAGGCTGCAAATGTGACAGATGGAAAACTAAGACTAAATCAAAACAGGCTTTCAATAACCTTAAAAGCTCCATGTAAGGGTAGGTGCCTCCACAGGCTTCTGGCATTTTTGTTAACTTGGGCCTCTTGAATTATGAATAGGTGGAGATAGCAATTAGGTACTGAGATATTTGTATAAGCATAGAACCTGATTTGTGATTGTCTTGGATTTTTAAAAAACGAAGTTTGTCCAAATTAATCAGTCTTTCACTGTAATTATTTGGCACAGACTCTGAACAAGTCAGTTTTGTTTACACCTGGTTCCTCAGCCTTATGTTTAAGCCACAGTCTATTTTTCAGAAGAGGGTGAATGGGGATGTATCTGTTGAACGGAGTGCTGGGAAGGTGACAGTGTTACACATTCCCATCTCGGAGAGACTGTTCCCAAGGCCTATTATTCTGAATCATGGAGTCTGATTCCCTTGGAGGATTCTTTCTGGTGATACATCAGCTGCAGCTAAGGATTCCTTTATCAGAATGATCAGTGTTTTCAAAGCAGGAATATTCATCCACCTGCAATTCCTAGGGGAAAAAGGGTTAACTTATGAACTACGGGAGAAGAGAGCCCTGTGTTCATGAGACCACGAGATTTCAAGGCTCTGAACACATAAATTAAGATAATAGTCTATGTAAAGTGAGACTGACCTTGTTTTTAAAACTTGCAGGTGCATAATGAAATTTCTCTGTATTATCAAAATTCATCAACAGTAACAAATACATGTAAGAGGTGAGGGGAGTTTTTCTATTGTTTCCTACATTCACTTTTTACTACCTGCCACTGTTTTCTCATGCTCTCAGATGGGTAGAATTTTTGTCATGTACAGTGGTAACCACTGCAGGTTATGTTGAACATTTATGACCAAAGCACGACTTCTCTCAATTGCACTGATCTAATTTGTCTTTAAAGTTTATGCGAAACTGTAGGCAGAAAGTGGCTTTTAAGATACTATACAAAGTGAAAGAATCTTGACTTTTTCTGTCATGACTTGTTAGAAGCCCACACTTGGTTTTGGACAAAGGATTCCAGACAGCTGGCTTTTCTCCAAAGTGACTTCCAACTTTATTCTTAAAGGAAGAGATCCCTGTTGCATGAGACTGAAGTAATAGGGGATTTAATATTAAGACTGTATTTTTTTTCTTCTATACCATATTTCTTTTTTCTGCCTAATGTAAGATAGGTTTAATTCCAATCTAATTTACAATTGCAGTGGTAAATACACTTTCCTTTTGACTCTTCAGGTGAAAAATATTGCTGTGCTGAACCCCACTCTTCATGTGTCTTACAGAACATAAGGATATTTGTTCTTCTGCTCTTCCACAAAAAAGACAAAACATCTTTCTGTTTCAAGAGTGATTCTTCACTATATATGTTGTTCTAGAATTAAGATGCAAGCTAATAAACTGAAACAACAGGAACAAGACTTCCTTTTTCAATATGGTGCTGCTTTTGCAGTGTGCCGTCTATCTGCTATAAAGAAAAGTGGTTATAAGGAATAAAATGCTCTGAAAATATTTCAAAGGCACAAAAGAGGAATTATTTACAGTTCTTTGTCCCAGCGTGTATCGAAGAGGGTGTTGAATGAGTATTACAGAAGCACTCGAACTGCACTGATCAGCAGACAGAAGTTAATATATGGTGTGTGACAATTTTTGTGAGACATCTGTATCTAATTATAAATTCCTCTTCGGTTTATGACTAACGTTTATGGAGTAGTCTTCCAAGGGAAGTGGGGAAGCACTGTGTACTCAACCATTGGCAAATAAGATCTGGAAAGTGTTTGAAGGCTCTTCAGAAAGCAGATCTGAGAGGAGCAGTGGCGTGGATGTGATAACATGCTAGAGTTTCCATGTCTCAATTCTACTTGCATTTTGACAGTTGTTAAGCTGCAGAAGCACCAGGATGCGCCCAATTTACAGCATTCAGAGTAAATTAAGTACTTCCTCCATCTTTGTTATTAGAGAATTTTCAGATTGGGAGGATTTTTGTTGTGTTTAATTTGGAAACACATATGCATTTGAGATTCAGAGGAATTGTGTGACACTTTAATTTAGGATGGAATCACTGTTCAAAGCACAAGAAACAACAAACTCTGAAACAGCAAATGTCCCACCAATTACATGACTGGTCTGCGTTATGAGAAAGATGCCCCAGGTCTATCACCTCTTTTCTCTATTACATGGGGTGACATTAGAACCCACTGTGGGCTTTGTAGCTTGCCTATAAAGAACATCTCAGCCATTTACTCAGAACTATGGTAAATAGCCATATTCCATGTTTGTTGAAACTCCTGTGAGTTATTTAGGTATTTCTGGTTCGTGTTGTTTTATTAATTTTTCATCTGCTGTTTTTGATTGAAAGCCCGAGTTGGTCAAAACATTTTCTTTGAAGGATTGATTAATTTTGACTACACTTCTATTATAAAAAGGCTCTTCATTCTTAAGAACAGCCATTAAAATACAGGGTGTGGAGAAGAAACAGAGAAGCTGGCTTCAAAAGTGCAGATGAATTTGGTCTGATATGGATTCTCAGAGTCATATCAAGTTATTGACAATATGGTATTTTAATCCTGAATCTGTCATGTCTTGAATAAGTGGTCCAGTCCCTGGCTGCTTTGAGTTGCTCCCTATAGCTTCTAATGTTATATTTAGTATAATAATCTTAATTCTTTTTTTAGAAGAACTCAGAGCATACATCTCAAGTGAGCTTTGTAAGTATTTCATGAGAGTCTGAAGTGAGTGAGTCTTCCTTTCTGTTGTCTTTCTCTGCTTCAGACCACCATAAATTTACCTAGGTGTATAATGAGACGTTTCTGAAAGGAAAACTTTTTTGTATAGTTTTAACTTTGTCAGTATATTTTGTCTAAAAAGTAGTTTTTCCTGTGCCTCCTTTCTTTGTGGTAACTTTTAAAAAACCCTAGTCTGTTGGAATTATAGCATGATAAAGCAGACAAATGTGTTCCTATAAGGCAAATAGTTCTGCAGCCACTACTCTATAAGGGAAGTTGAAGGGACCTTGTTTTATGTCAGAGTGGTACAACTGGCAGCTTCTTACACAATGCCATTATGTTCCTGTAACGAGTTCAAATGGCTTTTAATGTGGGGGCCCTTAACCATGTGAAATACCAGCTTTACTCTTATGATCTACCACTCAAAAGTGACTGGATTAGTAACAGGGCACCAATGTATCTTTTGAGGCCTTTCATTTAAATGGGATGGCTATCCTGATTTATCCACAGCTTCGTCAGCCTGTCTCCTTGTCTGGGGCCGTGAACATTTGTCCTCACTTTTGAAGATGTTGTTTTTGCACAGTCTGTGATTCCTTTTTTTAAGAAACCTGCTCACACTTTGCTGAAAGCCTGTTTATTTGGTAAACTTGACCTCTGGCTAAGCAAGGCTTGTAGCCTGTTAGGAAGGAGGTTCTTTGAATGTAAGAGCTTTACCTGTTGTTTTTCAGCTGTGTGCATGTACGCTCATGCTGAGAAAAGCAGCATGCCACTCCCACTGCAGTGGAGTGCTGTCCCTACAGCAAGTGCGCCTACACCAGCTACATGAGTTATCTGTGATGAATTCATATCCCTGGCCAGTTTCACAGCATTAAAGGACTTTCTCTCAGAACTAAGTAGTGCAGAGAAATTACATATTTTGCACACAAAGTTTCAGTGCTTAACAATTAAAAAAAGTTAATGAAGGAATGATAATTTGCATTTATTTTGCACAAGCACTGAAGCATGAGAAATGGGTGAAATGGAAGTAGAAGGACTCAAGTTTATTGTAAATATTACTTGCTATGTTAGGTCATGTGGACCAGAACAGCAATCTAAGGCCCTGAACTTGCAAACATTTATACACTTGCTTAACTTTACTGCATAGTATAGTTCTGTGTAGGTTAGTAGGTCTACTCATGGCAATAAAAGTAATCATGTAAGAAGGTATTCTCAGAACTGAAGCCTCATATTTACTCTCAGTACATCAGAAAACCAGTGAAGGGTATTGCAGAACAGCTTAACAGACCATAGTGGCAGCTAGATGATTTTGTTAATCTGAATTTTGAAGAGATGGCAAGGAGCCTATACATTGTAAACTGAAAATATCAGAGTAATACCTCCCTGGAAGTGTAGCATTGAGTAAAGTATCACTACAAGGATGCAGAAAGACTAGAATACAAAATATTTTACAGATGTTACTTTTCCCTTTTGCTCTTCCCACAGTCTTGAGATTGGCCCCAAAATGTTTTGACAATGTTAAAGCTATTTGCCTCCCTTTACATATCACAATTTGCTCACCAGCATTTTCATGCAAGATTTGAGGTAGAATGTTGTAAAGTTAGGTGCTTTTAGTCTGTAAAACTCTGGACTCCATCCAGCATACTGTTTTTATATGGCCTGGATTCTTTTCAGACAAACAGGATCTGTACCAGCGTGCAAAATTGTAGACGACTGATGCCTTCTTTAAAATAACTACAAGCTGGCTCTCTGCCTTTTCTAGGAGTCTGTCAAGACTCCCACAGTGGTGCCTAGCAATGTATTTTTGAAGCAGGAATTGTGAGTGCCAACAAAGTAACAAGTTTAAAGGTAAGTTTTCTTTCCTGTGGCCCTCTGAGAATTTCTTCGTAATTTACTAGCCTTCTAATTAAAATCGGTAGGGCACTTAATCCTTTTGGACCTACATATCTGTTATCTCAGCGAATAAATATTTTTATTATTTATAAAAGGCAAATGTGTCATAAGGGGTTTTTTCCTCTTTAGTGGTAGACCAACTTCCAAAATCTGTCATGTCATTGCCAAATTTGCTATTTAGAAATTTGTTACTTGATATGTGCAAATTACTTCAGTCCAAGCTTCCCGCAGAAATCTTCTGCTGTGGGTAGCAACTCCTGTATACCCATCTGGGGAAAACGCTACTCCATCTCCTTGCAAGGATTCATTAGTTGCATTATTTCCCTGCTTCTTCACATTTTTGTCCTGTATTTTTAAACCCAGAACTTCTGTATCTTCATTATTCTCTGTCCTTTACCCGATGGGATCATCTTTAACTTCATCCATTAGGCATCTGTTCTTCACCATAGCTGTGGCAGTAGCATATGAAAGGTTTTATCACTCTCCACTGTTGGATTCAGCTAAGAGATATACTTCAGGCAAGGAGAAAAGTACCAGTGCTGGTGGTAGGATAGGCCACAGAGGGCTGAGTGTGTTCTTTTTATTCTCTCCAAGGTAAACATGCAGGTCTCTCACAGCTGTGGGTGAGAAGAGGGAAGGCTCATAGGCAGGGGTGTTCTACAGAAGAAGAAAATGATGAGTGACAACTGCTTTTCCCCTGACCAGTTATCAAGGAAACATGGTTCCAGATTGTCTTCTATTTATATGTCCTTTTAGACCTTAGATGGGAAATTCAGCAGGGCTCTTACAACTATATCTGCTTCTCCATGAAGTAGCAGTTTGACTTAATTCTCCTTGCTGGCCAACAATATGAGAGATGCTAGCAGAGACTGAGTGAATGTCTTCCATGTGTCAGTGATATTGAATAGGAGTAATTGTGTCTAGAAAGCATGTCATATTTCAACTCAAGCCATTTTTTAAATTCCAAACTTGCCTCAAGTGAATTGTGTGAGCACATGCTGATTTTTGTCCTGAGGTTGGCAGGGGAAAGGTTGAAGTCTTTGGTACTGTTAGTTCAACAAGTGTCCTACCTATTAGTGCAGTGAATGGGCTGTGGCAGTTGCAACAGCACAAAATTACATCCCAAATGTGCAGGTATATGCTTTATGAAGTTTCTCACCGCTAAGAAAGTTTGTCTTGGACTAAGCCCTTTTTAAGTTCCTAGTGATATGCTCTGTGGCTCTAGAAAAATACACAAACTCAGGTTGCCTTTAAAAGTTGGGGAGTGGTGTAACCAAACTGAACATTTGCAGAAGTGGTTAGGTGTTTTGGTCCTTCTAAATTAATAAACGTACAGTCTACTGCCAAAAAACTAAGAAATATAACAGCTCAGCTTCTTGCCAGCATTTGTTATGACATAGGAGACATTCCTTTTTGTTCTTTTTCTTCTGAATATAACCCAGGTTTGATGGAAGTAATTATATTTTTGTGCTGGGCCTGGCTAGAATAGAATAGATTTTTCTTTTCAGCAGCTCTGTGTTTGAGAATTTTGACTGAAATAGAACCGATAACACTCTTAACACTCTAGCTTTTGCTGAACGATGTTTGTACAGCATCAAGGTCTCCTCTGTTTCTCACTCTGACATCCCAGTGAATAGATTGAGGGTAAGCGTTCACAACCAGCCAGATGACCTGAACCAACCAAAGAGATATTCCATGCCATATAAATTCATGCCTAGCAATAAAGGGGAAGATAGGGAGGTATAGGGAATTAGCCATCTTTAGCTCAGAAACTGTCTAGGCATCAGGAAGTGGTGAGTGATTGCTTTTGCATTGCTTGTTTTCTCCTGTCTCCCTCTCCCTTTTCTTCCACTTATTCAATTATTTATTTTTATTTGTTTAATCTTTAGTGTTTTCTTGAGGTTTTTTTCCCTTTCTCCTTCCCCCATCCCAGTGAGGGTGGTGAGTAAATGAATGAGTGGTGCCTACCTGCCCACTGGTGTTAATCCCCAGCAGCCATACTTTGCAGGATTGAGCTACCCATCCCCAGAAGATTCCAACAGCATCCTTGTCTTGATGCATCCAAATCTTCTGAGTTGCACTCTTAAAAAAAAAAATGTGTGCAGATATGAATATACAGGTTTGTGTGTGCATCAGTGAAAGAAGGAAAACATCTGCTGAAGTAGAGCCCAAATTAAAAGTCTTTTAGTATTAGCAGTTCTTCTCCATTCAAAAGCACTTTGATAGCTATCTCCAACAAAGGGCAAAACATGTTTAGAGGCTTATTTTAAAGTGAAAATGAGACTCTTATATTTGTGGAACTAACTTTGGATTCCTTTAAGTTCAAAGCTGACTCACAAGCAGGCCATCTTCCATATGTTTTCATACGGTTCTTTCCCTCCTTTTAATTGTTATCTGTTCAGGTTCTTTTATTTTTTTTTAATTAGATAGATTTTGGTTATGTCTATATTAAATGACATCATTTTGTTCTGTTAAATTGTAGCAGTTTTAATGGATAAAACCTAGATAAGCAGATTCAAGAGGAATATTTGTTGTCAGGTAGTCATCTTTGGTTTTAGCCTTTTTGCAGTGTGATTATAAGAAAGACAACAAGGAGAGTCTGAAAGCACATTCTTTGGAGTTGTAACATTAGTCATCTCTTGAGCACAGTTTCTGAGCACTGTCAAGTCAATGATCTGTTTTAAAGCCTGAAAACCAAAGCTGACAATTCTTTTCATTATTTACAGAATTGTAGAGGAAAGATATGCTTTGAATTATGTTTGAATAAGATCTTAGAATAAATAGGGGCGTGACTTGGCCCTCACTTCCACTGAGTAGAAAGAGAAGTGGTGCACACATAATAAAATACAGAATTTGAATTTTTCCTTAATGAGGGAAACAAATGAAATTTCCATGCTTCTTTGGTCATTTACGAGTTCTATATAATAATCATAACAGAAAGTACTGTAAGTCTCCATAGGCTGTGAGGATGACTACCAAAAAATAAAATGTAACTGAATCAATATGGAAATCCTTATTAATAAACTTGATTAATTTGATTGCTAATTTTTTATTATAGTACCCCCCAAACTATAGAAAAGAGGAATTTTATATAAATATTTAAAAGAAAAACATAATAATTAGTAAAAAGGATTTTTTTCCTGAAAGTAAAATCAGTATCACTTTATTTTTTTAAAATACTTTTCTTTCCCCCTGTGAATTGCCCAGCATATTAAGCAAGCACAATGTAGGAATGTTTCTTGCAGTGTTTCAGCAGGAAATATGTAGCTTTGGCTGTATAAAATGACAGTGCTCAGGAAGGTAAATGTATTGAATTACTCCATTAATAGAAAGGAGACGGTATTACAGTAGTTTTCCCCCAGGCACTGAGTTTCACAGGTGCTGTAATCATGGTGTGCTACAATGATAGTACTGTAAATGCAAAAATAACAATATGCAATTAGACAAATTTTTGTGTGAAATGTGATAAATCAAGGAGTGGAATTTGTCAGACATCAATTCCCTAACAGCAAGAATGTTTATCTAAACCACAAAAACCTCACAGCTGAAATCACTGTTTTCTCATGTTTTCACTCAGTTCACAAGAGAAATATTAACAGCACAGTTCTGAGAAAGAAGCTTTTAGGTCTCTTTCTGCATTAATTAAAAAGCACTTTTTAGGTAGGCATACTTTTGGCAATATCTGTACCTTCGTTTGCATGGTCTCTGAAAACTGTCATTTTGTGAGTGAAATGGCACTGTATTTGTGCTGTATGTCATTTACCTCTGAGTTTGAGAAGGGTGGAGTTGAGAGATAATTAAGGGAACTCTTGCAAAGAATTCTGCACACCCATCATTCTTGGTCAGTGGGAAGTGTTTCTTAAGAGAGGATGCTGGCATTAAAGGAGGCATACTATCTAGATATCACTGCATTTGCTTTGATAATGCTAGAACATGCGTTGTTGAGAAACATGTAACTGAGAAACTGTAACTTTCAGTGGTAAATTGTTACCTTAACCATGACCTAATATTGTAAATCCAGTTTTCCTGGGAATCACACTTTCTTCGTGAATTTAAATATTGCAGGTCTAATTTCTTTGCTGAAGAGAGGTGTGTGTTTTCAAATACAGAAGTAAAATTACCAAGTGATGCATGTACAGAAATGTGTTGTGAATGACCATCCAGCTTCCCTTTGGAAGTGGTGTCTGGCCATAAGGAAGTGCCCTGGAAGCATAACTGAAGTCCAAGAGAGCTACACCCAGTTCTGAGAGACCATTCCTGCACTGACAGTACAGGCCACGATGTGACCCCCAGCTCAGGGGCTAAAATGTCCCCATCCTCTTTTTGGGTGCCTATAAGGTCAAAGTCTGAACTGCGCAAGCACTGAGCCTGTTGGAACCTGTCTTCTTAGCACCTCTCCTTGGCTGATGGAAATCTTCCAAGGTGCAATTGCTCCCCAGCTTCCTATGTGATATTTACTCAGTGGGTTGTCAGCTGAACATGACCACTAGGGTAACAAGAGAGTCCATATGCACAGATGAGGCACATTGATTAATAAAAGTAGTATTTTATATTTTGCAGCATTAACATTTTTCAGAGAGTGCTACATTTTTGTCACAAAGGAACTAGAAATTTCACCTTTTTTCTTTGTTTGTTTTCCTTCTTTTTTGAACTTGATTCTTACTGAAGAATGGGTGATTAACCTGTTGTGGAAATTCTCCCTATCAAAATACCACGATGCTGCTGGCAGGGGCACCGGCTCCTGTCCGCAGTTTCAGGGGCTGGCCGGGCTGCTTCGGGGGTGCGGGAGGGCTGGCGAAGGTCCAGCAGGGTTTCACCCAATCCATCGATGCTACAGGTGCTGAGGAAGGAGAGACAAAGCAGAGGGGCTTCCCAGATGGTTTATTTGGCACCGGGGCCGTGCCAGAGAAGCACTGGCAAAGTGTGTTACAGTTACATATATACCAACACAAGGGGGCGGGGGAGGATACAAACATCCTATGAGGTAGGGATGCAGGGTTTGAATTTGTTGGGCTTTGTATAGGATTGCGAAATACAGAGCCCTCATGGGGGAGAAACCACATACCGAGGGGTGGGGGGGTAGGGGGGAGACAGCAGTGCCTGGCCATGAGGAGAAACCGAAACCTGGCCAACAGCACACTGCAACATCAAAACACCAGACAGGGCCTCTCCATTTCTTTTTTCCCTCCTCATTGAACTGTGTGTCATTCAACTACACAACTTTAAATTTTCTTATCCTGTTGAGTGCTCTGCAGATTCAGGTTCAATGTGCAGAGAATATGCTCAAAGCTTGGAGTTATATCTCCTGTTCCTTGTGACCCACTCTGGGAGCCTGGGCCATGGAGGCCGAGATGCTCTAACTTTCCAGAGGCTATATGATGCCAGGAGTGGGGAAGCAGAGTTCAGGTCCCAGTAGGCACACTCCTCCTGGATTATTTGCCCCTAGGACTATGAGGTGTAGACCAACTCCATGGTTCATCCTGTAGGTGAGTTCAGGGGAGTGAAAACCCAGGGACAAGCAGTTCACTTCCTTGGGTGGTAGTCCCAGGGACCTGGTGTAGGAGTGGCTGACCTCGGGCTAAGGTTTACCAGCCTGTATGCTGCTGTTGCCTGAAGGTGGTTGGGTTTAAGGGAATGCAATAAAAATGCTTGAACATAAAAGGTAGTTAAAGTAACATGGTTAATATGTGAATTGTTAACCAGAGTCAGACAACAAATGTCTGTGGTGGGTGCAGGACTCTCCTGCCAGTGTCTGCAATGGAAATCAAGTTTCCATTCAATGTGGCTCTGAGTGACAGCCAGGATACAGAAGGAAAACAAACAGTATTATCTTCCTTCTGAAGCAGCTCCAAAGTGAATATAAACACTGATTGTTTAGAGACCATCAATTAAGCTAAGAAGTATTTAGAACAGGTGCAGGGGAGATAATGAATGAAAAGAGAAATTTATAGTCTTGTGTATTTAAAACAGTTTGGCTTTTTGATGTGTTTACTGGGAAGAGTATTGACTCGATAGCTGGAGCCTGTTCCTTTATGAACAGTTTTTAGTTTGATAAACACACTGAAAACATCAAGAGGAAAGGCCTAAATGATGGGAACTTTAATGCTGGGGATGTTTTATTTACCGCTGCAGTCATATTGAAAGAACACTTGAACATACAGATAGAGGTTTATGGTCTTGTTAACCTCGGATTTATTAAGGTAGAGTTATGCAACCTCTCATATTCTGAACTCCCTAGTAGTGTCTAGAGGAATTGCTGAGAATAGGGCTTTCTCCCCTAAGTCACTTTGTGTGATGTGGTTCCTGGGAACTTGAAAGCCATTTCACATAAAGGGTAAGAGAAAAGGAAACATTCATTATCTTGACTTTACAGAGGAGAATCTGAGAAACAGAGAAGCAAGGGACAGAGATTTTACAAAAAGGTACAATGTTTCAACCAAAAGAAAATTTAATTCACTGTTCGTAAAAGAATTCTGCAGATGAAACGAGAAACTGAACCCTGATCTCCCAGTAGTAATTGAGGATAAATGTGGATCGATGTAGCTTTTTCATCTCTATTCTTGAAAAAGGCTTTTATGTCCCTTTCTAATGTAGGTAACAGTGTGGATTTTATCTTTTTGTTTGTTTTTAAACACCTCTTGTCCCTTATTCTTTCAAGATTTAGCTGTTAATATTTTGCACTTTCACTCTCTCCACAGTTTGTTGTCTCACTGAAATTTAATGCACTTTACAGTGGGTTTCTCAGCTTCTTTGTTTTCTGGAAAGACAGCTTTGCAATTCAGGGCTAAAGGTGGTAGTAGGAAATACTTTGGGTGTTAATCAGAAGCGTGGCCCTGGCTTACTGAATCACTTAGGGAAAGCCACTTGATCTTCTGGCCAGCTCAGTTATTAAACCGGTAAGCAGGAACTGCTTCACTGACCACTAGATTGTCCATCCAAGCCAACCATTGCTCAGTAAATGTATTACCGTGTTAAAACTAACCACTGCTAGCAGAGGTGAAGCAGCCCCACAGACAGTGAGCTTTGAGCTTCAATGGCACAAGGAGAGTGCCTGTGTTAGATGAGTGATACTGGGGAGAGCTCTGCACGCCTGGGCTGGTGCACAGCACAGGGCTGGGGGTACATTTGAGGTAGCATGTGGCACAGGCATGCCAGGGCACTGTGGTGCTCAGTATTGCTGAGGCAGGACTGCCTCCCAGCACCTCTTCCCTCTCCCATACACTCTGCATGATGGCAAGCTGCAGCAGGGAGAGGCCTGGTGGAAATGTTGCATGGTACATCCTATTCCATACATCTCTTATCTTGTGAAAACTGTGTTTGATAGGGCCAGCCAATCTGCCCAGAGTGACTAGAAGATGGCATCCTTGCCTACGGGAGGGAGGAGGTGAGAAAGGAGGCTGTGTTGGGTTTGTGAGGTAAAGTTTTGGTGATGGATGGCTTCTGTGAGAAGCTGCTGGAAGATTCCCCCATGTCCGGCTTCATCAAAGATGGACCTGCTCCTGGCTAAGGCTGAGCCCATCAGTGATGGTGGCAGCACCTCCGCGATAACGTGTTAAGAAGAGGAAAGCAGCTGCTGCACAGAAGCAATTGCAGCCAGAGAGGAGAGAGAATCTGTGCCAGAAACAGACCTGCAGACACCAAGGTCAGTGACGAAAGAGGAGGAAAAGATGCGTCAAGTGCCAGAACAGATTTCCCTGCAGCCTGTGGTGCAGACCATGATGAGGCAGCTGTGCCCCTGCAGCCCATGAAGATCCGTGGTGGAGCAGAATCTGTCTGCAGCATGTGGAGGATCCCACACCAGAACAGGCAGGTGCCTGAAGGAGGCTGTGGCCTTGTGGGAACCCGTATTGGAGCAGTCTGTCCCTGAAGGACTGCACCCCGTGAGAAGGACCCACACTGGGCAGTGTGTAAAGAACTTCAGCCAGTGGGAAGGACCCACGCTGGGGAAGAGTGTGAGGGTTCCTCCCCCTGACAAAGAAGGAGTGTCAGAGACATCTGATGAACATGATTGCAACAGCCATTCCCCATCCCCCTGTGCCCCAGGAGGGGAGGAGATAGAGAATTCACAAGGGAAGTTAAGCCAGAGTCAGCCTACTAATGCCAAGAAACTTGAGGTTGTTGTGTTTTTTTCTCATCATTCCATTGACAAGCTCTGTGGAAAATCCCAAGACACTGATTACTAAGGGAGAACTTTCCAATACTGGGAAGGATTTAAAAAAAAATAGATAAAAATCAACTGGTAATACCAGCAATGAAGCAAATGTTCCCAGCGGATTCATCCCATATTTCAATGGGGAGAAAATAAATTCTTTGTTGAGGCAACCAAGTTACAGGAGAATCCCTGTGCTGAGCAAGTGGGAAGGATGATGTGAGGATGAGTTTTAGGGTAAACAGGACCTGAAGCCTCCTGGATTAGTTAAATTACTTAAACATCACCTTGTCTGTAACACAATCAGGCATGCATAAAGACACATGGGAGCATACAGTTCTTTATCGTGGTTGAACATATGCCTTTATTAATGTAAAAAAGACAGAGTTCTATTTCAGTCAAGTATAATATAGTTTGCTGTTAAATTCACAATTACACTGAATGTATTTATACATTTGGTTTTAGTTTATCTCAAACTGCCTTAGCATTTTTAGGCCTCAAATATTTATAAAATCTATAGAATTTTTTTTTGCCAACAAAATGATTCTGTGCTCCTTATCTATTATATGTTAATGAAATATATAAATTTTTTAACATGAAAATAACTTCAAATTCTTTCTGCTAAATCCTAGTTTCCTCATATATGTAAAAGGAAGAGAAAAACAGGAGTGAAACATTTAGGTTTGTATTTTCAGTATTTTATAAACAAGAGATGTGAAACAACAAAAGCAAGACCATATTTTTATATATGTATGTATACAAAATGTACGATTGTGGTGCTTTGAGTTTACTTTTGAATGTAAATACAAATTTAATTAGCCTTGAACAAAATGTAGTGTGTAAATATACTATCACCATGCTCTAAGGTTCCCTTTGAAATAAAGGGCTTCCTTATAATTTCTAGAAGGCTATGGCAGCCCACATGTGAGTTACAAATTAGACATATATGCTGGTATCATTATATATATCTTGCCATATAAATTTGCAAAAAATTCTGCTAACTACGACAAGGATATTATTCACTTTTTAAATGCCAAATTTTTTTACCCTATGCAGTTATACTTTAAATTTTCAAACACTAAAACAATAAGGAAATTAAAGATTAAAATTATCTCAAAACTAGTCTCCTGGTATTCTAATTAAAGGGGTATTTTTAATGAATTTTCCACTGAGAAAAGTTTATTTCCCATGTTTTTTGTGTGTCATACAACAGTTAAGCATTCTTTTTCTTTGTATAACTCACTCAGATTTGTATTGCCTTACTAAGATATTTTTCTAAGTCTTGAGGATTTTGGAATATAAGTACCAGTGTAACTTGTGTAATCTATTAAAAAATGCAGATATTCTTTCTTTCCTTTTCTTTTTTTTTTAACCTCTCTTCTCTTTCTCTTTATTTTTTAACTAGCTGCAGTTAAAAATAACTGTTTAATTGTAACCTCCGCTGAAAATCTCCTCCCAGCTATGACATGGTTTGGGTTTGAAAAGCCATGTAAGGACTTTTCAGTACCATTTCATCCCCAGAACTTGTATTTATAGAAGAAGCCACTTTTTCCTGATGTAGAGTTACAGTGCGTGGTGGAGCTTGCAAGAGCCCCGAGCAGGGGCAACCCATGGCAGTGTGCTATTACTGTCTCGTGGGAGAGCTGATTTTGGGGGAGAAGCTTAATTATTTTTCCCCCACCTTTCTGTAAGTGGCTGGCATATGTCCCTTTTGGAATGTGTCACCAGCTCGTCTTGGTGTGCTTTCCTTTGGTACCCTGCTATGGTGCACCCCAGAAGAAGGGAATGCAGCCTCAGCCACCTGGTTTTGCTGCAATTACTCATATATGCAGCCTGATTATTTAAAAATGCTAAACTTAGAGAAGTTGCTTTTGTTAGGAATCATCTGTTTCCTGAAAAATTCCTGGTGTGCTTGTGGCTTGACATAGATCTGGTGTGGACTTTTCGTTTTTCCCTGTTTGGATGCTCAGGTTACACAAGGCGGTTCCTCCGTTAGATGGCACTGTGTATTTCAGTAGTGCCTTTAGTCACTCCCCCTGTGTTAAATGGAAAGTAATTCACTTTTAGGAGGTGTATTTGTTATAAAAAGCAGTCTCTCCATGTGGACGTGAGTTCTTTGTCCTTATCAGACTGAGGAAAACTGTCTTTCTCTCTCTTGTATTTTTTTCCCGTTTGAATAGCAGTACTGGAAATGTAGAGCAATAGAAAGTACGTGGAGGGTGCCAGTGAGAGCAAAACTGACATATACCTTTCCTTCCACTCTGAAATCAAAGGATTTTTACCTGTATATGGGTGATTTAATTTGGGTCTCTATGATTTGAGAAACCAAACATTTTGACAAATTCTTTTCATTATTAATGGCCATGTTACAGAACATCTTTTTTCTTTCCTTAAATTTGGAAGCACCAAAAATTATAGATCTGGTTGTTTCTCTCAAACCTATGAAAGAGGTGTGGATAAAAACCTGGTTCCTTAGTGACTGAGAAGAAATCAAGTTATTACATAGCTGCAGCTGCTCTTTGGTCCCTCGGTGTTGTTAGAAAATTGAGATCGAGGGAAATTATCTTTCTTTAGCTTGGACAGAAATTCACCCCTGAAGAAGGGGCCTGCAGGAGGCCAGGACAGGTCTCTGTTAATGGAGAAACTCCTGGACATGATTTTCACCTGGCAAACTAGCACCGCTTTCCTTATTCCCAGGTGTGGTTTGAGCACTAGGATAAACCAGGGATGAGCCAGGGATAATCCCTGCAAGAGGTGGTGCCTGTGGCCACCCTGTTTCAGAGGGCATGAGAATTTAACAGAGTGAATGTGAAATATTCCGCACCTGTTGGCCTCAGTACCAGAGAACAGTTTCAGGCTCATTTAATTGACACATATAATTGTAGGCACTGCATCCCAACAAAATGCTAAGCAAACAGGGGAATTTACCCATTCTGGATTTTTCAACCCTAGCAAGACAATGAACAGCAGTAGCATACCTGGTGGATATTTTACAGTACAGATCTTTAGAAGTACCACTGCTCTTGGTTGCAGCTATAGTGCTTGTGTTATAAGGGA
Organism: Pomatostomus ruficeps; assembly: GCA_013400735.1. Classification (NCBI taxonomy): domain Eukaryota; kingdom Metazoa; phylum Chordata; class Aves; order Passeriformes; family Timaliidae; genus Pomatostomus; species Pomatostomus ruficeps. The sequence goes on from VYZT01014001.1 coordinate 44,109, forward strand.
CTGTAAAAACAACCTTAGTCAAGAAAAAGAACAGCAAATGAGACTGGGGTTCACTATTGTATTTAACTGGGCAGATAATACTACTCTGCAGGCTGGACTGGGGTGAGGGAAGCATGGATCACTGCCTGACTGCGTTATTGACTCTCAGGGTGACTTTGAGCCAAATACTTCAGTTTTCAGAAGTGAGTAATGAGATTTCCTGCTAGCTGGACACCCTTCACAGGGTCATAATTTCGTCCCTAAAATGGTGGCCCTCTGTACACCTAAGGCTGTAATTTTCTCAGGTTTGACTCTATAACATGGGAAAGCTAATAAAGGCATTTCCCCCATCCCTTTTTAAGCTGTTCTAATGTAGTGTAATTTTTTTGTAACCAGACCTGCTGCCTATTATGTGTGGAAAGTAATGATCTGAAACATAACTTCCCAATCCCACATTTTGGGTGACAGAGTGTATTTGTGATCCTTAAAGTAGTATTCAGGTTATTTTTATTAACAATATAATTTATTTTTATAACCTATGCATATAAATTGGCATGCAAGTAAAAGAAGTTGAAATCTATAAAACAGACTTCTTAGGTGAAGAAAAAACAAAATGCCTATTTTCATAATATGCTTTACACAACAATAAACTGTTAACACCTCAGCTTTGTACAGCACTAGAAGGGAATTTAAGCAGATGTGGTAAACATCAGGTTGAAGGTAAAAAACCCTGCTGTTTAATTTCAACTGAATTTCCAAAACTTGAGTTAAGACTCAACTTATGTTTTCATTACAAGCAAATTTTCAAGATCTTATTTAATAACTTTAGTCTATAGGTTAGTAAAGTGTATGCAGATATGATTTAAATTTTGTAAATCTACTTGAAATTAGAAACTTCTAGCCAGTAAAATCATCTATAAGCCAGTAACTGTGACAACTTTTAGATCACTTGAGGATTATGAGTTTTTTTTTTTTTTCATTGGTAAAAGGGTTTTTTTTTATAATTTTGACTAAACTCAAGTGTGGCTGTGCCCTTTTGATGCAGGTCATGATTGTCAGATCTCATGCACGTGTGGGAACCCTGTGAGGTACCAAGAATGTAAGAGGTGAAGGGGTGGCAGTGAGCTCCTCAATAGCTTGGAAATGCTGGTTACTTCCAGGACTAAAAGCCTATGTTGGTTCAAATTAACTTGTCTATTCTTATTTTACCTTAGTGTGATGCTTGTTATTTTTACAGGTATTTGAAATCATAATCGCTCATATTAGTGGTTTGCGTAGGTGGAAAGGTAGGTCAGCCAGAGAATTGGTCTCCACATCTGAAGCTCTTGGTGGTGAAGTCCCATGTCCACATGTGATACTTTCTCTAAACACAAATAAGATCAGCACAAGTGTTTTAAAGAAGGATGATTTTCACACCTTTCTCTGCTAGAAGGAGAGGACTTTTCCTTTAAGACTATGGGTCAAAAAAGAACAAAACCAGCCAGGTGATCTGTGGAGCTCTGAAATCCTTGTTTTCCATCATACCAGTATATTACTGCTGCTTGGAAACCCTTGCTGGAGTGCCATGTAAGATTACTAGAAGTAACTTCTTGCCTGGAGAAGGGATGTTGGGTTGGCTTTGCTTGTTTGAGCCGCTGAGATTACCCCAGGACTTGCACAGCCTACACTCAGGTTAAGTACATTAGAGATGGGACATTACAAGTGGCAGTCAGGTAAATGCTAATAAAATGATCTGAAGAAAACAATGAAAGGATATTTAAGAGTGATCTGTGGGCTTTTTTCTCTCGCCTTTTTTTTTTAGAACATCTCAATATAAGTTCTATTTATCATAAAACACTTACTTGGACAGGTCTGAAAATACTACTATTTTTAAAAGCTGACTAGACGTAATGTTGCTTGGGCCGTCATTTCCTTTTTATTATTGCAAGGATATTTCTCTGCCTTTCTTTGTTAAATAGCTTAATTGAGAATCTAAATAGCACCCTTGAGTCAAACACAGGGGCTGATGGCAAGTGCATATTAGAGTCAAAATCATCCTATTATCAAAAATAAATCATGGCCTTTCTCATTCACAGTGTCTCTTTACACTGTTTTCTCTTGGGGTTTTTTTATGACTTTTCTTCTGTACAAAGGCTTGACAACTGATAATGAAAATCATTTGTAGTTCAGATTGCCTGGAGAATGAGGGGGAGGCAAACCTGACTTCATTTTAGGAATTCAGCATTTGGGAACCTACCATGGTCAAATACACACTGCACTAAAGAATGACTTCTAGAAGAAAGAAATAGGGAATTTTAAGGACCTTCTATGGATGCTTATGTGTGACATTCAAAAGGTGGTGCCAATTCAATACAGCTTTTGTATAAAATAATGGATCACTTGTGATCAGTAAAAGTACTGAAACATTCATAAAAAGTCAAATGTCACTGGGAAGCTGAGACATCTGTTTCTCAGAGCAGGGGGAACCAATCTTACAGAAATATTCTTTCTCAATGATTTCTCTTATTTAAGAGAAAATGTTGTATTTAAGGGACAGTGTTGTAGTGTGAGGCAAGAAAATTACTCTTGGAGATAACTTATTGCTGAAATGGGAGTTTTTTTCCAGCTCAAACTATTCATTGCAAGTAGTATTATGAGTCTCATTTCTATTACACCAGACAATGCTTAGTTTTGCAAATGAAAATAAAAACAGGCCAACATCAAGACGAGCATGATAAATGAGGAAAATTATTTTTTGTCTTTATAAAGAGTGTGATTAATATTTACAGATTATTAGGTCAAATATTGCCATTCCTTGTGCAGTACGAAAGAGGTAAAAGCCTCTCGAGAGGACAAAAGTGCAGATGGGAGGAGAGGCCCTTGTGGTCAGTGTGTCTGTGCTATTGGTGTTACCCAGCAGTTGCCGTACCCTAAACAGGTTGTTCCCCAGGGGAGTGCACTCTGTCCCGGCCCCGTGGAGCAGTGCTCCTGACAGGTCTCTACCATTTCTGTACCTAAGTGGGTATCCATGTGCACCCACCAGCACCACATGGAAAGCAGCTCTGAGACGTGGCAGAGAAGAGGGGAGGCCAGGCAGTGCTGTGTGGAAGGATATTTGCACTCTGGATGACACCAGATTTGGGGAGCTGGAATTGGTTTCCTCACATAGGCTTTTGGTTTCTGTGTTCCCTCTTGCTTCTTCATGTGGCTGCTGTCTTTCTCCTCTCTTCTCACTGAATCAGGATGAAACAGAATGGGATTCTGCTTTATTTCTCCTCCATCTGCCCTCCCACGCCTCCACATTAGATGTGGGACTTCCCATTAGCATCACTTAATCCCACCCTGCAGTTGTTTTCGAGGCATGGAGAAAATGTGTCCCTCACTGAGACACTGTTCTTCAGGGAAGTGGGGAGCCTTCTGTGAGATGATCGCTCCTTGGAAGGTATGGCCTCTGACATGACAGTCCTAGAAGGTTTGATTATTCCTGCTTTAATCAGGAGGTTAGCCCAGATGACCTTTGTGCCTAAATCTATCTATAGTATGCAATTCCATAGTAGCTATTGAGAGGGGCAAAAGACCCGCCAGAGCCACAAAACAGATAGATAAAGACATATGAAAGATAAGGACTTAGAATTTGCAGCTGTTAAATATTAGTATGATGAGGCAGGATTACTGTTGCTGTACTTTCCTGGGGAATGAAAACACAGCACTCCTGGGTGAAGCCTGTGCTGGGAAGCATTCTCAGCATGTCACACAATACTCCTGAGACATCGATGGTCTAGTTATTCTCACAACTTCAGCCACACAACATTGCTTAATTAAATAATGTAAGCATACGCATGTTGTATCTATGCACACCATTTGAGGAGCCTTTTCGAAGCAGCTGGCACTGGAGGTGGGAATTTTGTCAGTGTGAATTCTAAATATGAACAGGGAAAAGGTTACATTTTTGAAACATCTGTAATCATTTGTGCGCCATATAAATTAATTGGCTGTGTATGGATTTTAAGCAATTCATTCCTCTTCTGTTATGTTCTGACAGTGTATGCTTCACATTCTTGAAACCTTTATAGTTTTCCTAAAGCTTCTAAAAACAAAACCAGAAATCCAACTCAATTATATTCAAAATTCAATAACGTAGCTATTATCTCTCTGCTTTTTTAAATTTTTTGCTACATCTTAGGTGAAAAGAGAAAAAAGGTATCAATAGGGATTAAGACCTAACTTTATACTTTTTAGGTAATGTTGTAAAAATACAGCAGGAAATTAGTGGAAATGCCCCTTTAATTTCCCTGCATGGGAAACAAACCTGTGCATAGAAGTACATAGTCCAGTCAGAGAAGCAGAGCACCTATTCTTACTACAAAATACAGATTGGCTGTAGGGTTTGAGGTCAAATTAAGAGAAAAAAGATCTTGTGTTACTAAATCAAGAGTGTGCACAAGAAGGGTTTGCCAAGCTGGAATTATTTTGCAAATAATTTGCATCAAAATTTCAGATTTTGGTAAATAAGAACAGTATTTATATAGACAAACAGGAACTTCTAAAATTTTGTTTTCTTTCTGTTTGTTTATGGTTACTAGTAATAAATAGTTACTTGTTCTTTTGTTTGTTTGTTTGTTTTGGTTTTTTGGGGTTTTTTTTGGCTTCCAGGAGGTAAAATACTTTCTTATTCCTCATTCCAGTCCCTTTCTCCTGCTGGTTTTCTTTTTTGCTCTGCCCATAATCTGATGCTGGCTGCAGTGAAAGATGATGTCTTCAGCTGCACCACTTGACCTCTTTTAAATCCTTCTTTTCCTTGAGTGGCAAGATGATTGATTTCTTCTCCTAAAATGTAAACCTCACAGCTTTCCTTGTCTCAAGTATATCTACAGTCATTTTAAATAGAATAATATGTGTCCTACCTTGGTGCAGTGTGCTCTCCTTCCCGAACCTCGTCTTCTTCTGTGTTTTAATTGGCAGTAACCTGAAACTGAACAGTCACTTAGGCATAGTGGGAGTACAGGATTGTATGCACATGGGCTTACATGGAGTCTGGGAACTTGATTGTATTCAACATCAAACTGTAAGATACTGAGAGTAAAAATAACCCACACTATACATACAAAGTCAGCCTCATACAAAGTCAAGAAACAAAGCCTTTCATTGTAGACTTCCCAGTTCCTACCGAAGTAGATTGACAACACTAATAAACTGATTCTTGCTTGGTGTCTCATGTACAACATGTAGTTACGAACATTTTGCACCATTGTTCTTGCCTCTGGCAAGCTCTTGAGAAGGCCGAGGGTGTGAAAATGAAAAGGCAATGAGCCGAGGTGCTTGCTTGTCCTTAGCTGGGGCTCAGGCATGGAGGCTGCAGGGGGCTGGGGGGCCTGTGCTACTGTAAGATGGCTTTTTTTGTTGAGGTTTTTTTGTTTCGTTGGTTTGGGGTTTCTTGGTTTGTTTGTTTAGGTTTGCCTTTTTTGTTTGGTGTTTTTTTGTGTTTTTTGTTTGTTGTTATGTTCTTGTTTTGTTGATTTTTTGAGTGTTGCGCGTCAGTTAATTAGTTAATTTCACAGGTGTCTAAGGGAATGACAAACTGATTCAGTAGCTATTCACTGCATGAATCTGGTTTCATACAGAACAGAAATTGATGGAGAGACCAAACACGGGCCATACTAAAAGTCAGCTCAAATTCATGCAGTGATGATCTATTGAATCAGTTTGCCATTCCCTTAGACACAGACCTGACATTCAGAATCAGAATGTATTTGTCAAAAAAAAAATTTTATTAGCTTTCTTGAATGTTTTTAGTTATTTTGTTGGGTTTTTCTAATGAAGTACGTAAGGATGATATCTAACTGAAATACTAATATGCTCTAAGTCCCATCTGCTGGTGAATAACTGAAATGATGAGCAGCTGAGCCAGGTCCTTGTGCTGCCTGGTAATTGATCAGGAATATTGTATCTGCCATGAAGTGTTTGTTTTCTCTGTAGTGGCTGATGGCTTCTGTCTGGTAATAGGACGAAATCAACCATCCAAAACATCTCAAACTATCAGTGAGAAGTAGTGATTAGCCTCTACCTGAGCCAAGTAATAAATCTGCTCTATTCCTCTTTGGTCTTTGTGACAGCTAGGGCCAGGGAGACTCTCAATGTGATTGTTATGACTAGTGTGTGCCCCTGCCTTTTCTCCCTGCTATTTGTTCATTAAAGATAAGTGCTTTCTCTCTAAGATTGGTTAAGTGCTGCTGCTTTCAGTATCTTACTATTTTTCTTTCCCCTCTTAGCACTTAAAACTTTCACACTCTGTTTCATTTATTATCTTTGCTCAGAGTATATTCTCAGGTAATCTTTGGAATGCCTTCCTGAATCAGTGTTACTTTCAGATTTAATATTGAAATTCAAGATTAGGAAGCCAAAACATAAGAGTAAACAACATCTGAGTTCGTTCTGGACTCTCAAATAAATGGGCATCAGCAAGAGCAGGAAATAATTTCTCAGTTCTCTGTCCTGTCTGCTACTTACTCTCAGATATTGAAGATTTTAGAGCCCTGTGAGAACACAATTCAAACCATCAACGTTTTGTTGCTTTTCAGTAGTGGTGATATTTCTTCGCTTCATTTCACCTGTAGGATGAGTCACAAGTAAGACTGAGTCACTGCCTCAGCCCTGTGATCTGAGCTGCTGCACACGTGCTGCTCCGTGCTCCTGCTCGTGCGCAAGGATCCTCCGCTGCTGGACCTTGTTGGCACCACTTGTGCCTTGTGCAGAGCCTGCCTGCCCTTGGCCCAGGGGCTAGGCCAGGAGAGCTCTGCTCTCTATGTCTCTGTGTCCACAGCTGGAAAATGGGAAGGCCAATAGGAATTCCTCCCTTTGGAAGCACCCCGAAGAGCTGTGGAGGAAATGCATGGTGGGGCTTTCAAAGGTCTGGCTGAGCATTGCTTCAGAGCCTCCCAGTGTTTTTCTTTCAGTTTTTCTTTCTGCCAGTAGGATTTTTTGGGTTTTTATGTCCTCTTTTCTTGGGAGCCAGGAGCAAGGAGAATGCTTGTACTTGAAATTATGTAGTTGCTATTGTTAACTCAAGTAGGATGGCCAGAACATGTACTTTGCTAGCTTTTCCTAAAGTATCAACCCCTACCAAATGTATAATTCTATAGACACTTCTGCTGAAAGCAACAATTTTTTGAAAACAAAAGCAAACTACTTATTAAGGACTTTTTAAATTGTAAATAAAATTAATTAATTAATTAATTGCCTTCTTTTATAATTAGTCATTCAAAAGTTACCTGACACTGAGGTAAGAGAAAATTTTTTTAGATTGAACTGGTTACAGAGATTAGATACATTGGTAGAAAACAACTCTTTTGCTTTCTGAGATCAGAAGTAACCACATATGGCGTTTTGTACTATATATCCTAGGCAAAAGGAAGGGGTAAATGATAACAGATTGAAAAGAAATTTTATTTATTTTGGTTTTCAAGCTGTTTAGCAACTGCTCTGAGAATTCCAGGACATAGAGTTCCATTAGTGATACAGTGTAAATAACTTTTTCATTTGTTACAAAGAGATATATAAATCAATGGAAAGTCAGGAATGTGCTTTTATTTTATGGCATAGAATGAAAATAGAAGTCTAATCTTTTATTAGGAAGCCTGTAGCTCAATAGCATTTTGTGCAGATTCTAGTGTGTTTTTTCAGATGTCTGAATTATTGTGTTAAAAGTATTCTTTAGTGTCAAAATGTGGAAAATGAAAATTCAAGACCACAAGTCAAAGACCCTCTGCTATGAAATTGAATTTCCAGAGTCAGAAACTGTGAACCAGTTTTTCATTGGAACAGGTGTTGGCACTCAGATTCCTTGGAAAACCTTCTACATGCAATCCATCACAGAGAGGTCAAAGTGGCTTCAGTTTGTGCAACATGTAGTGGGATTTGCAACCTGCTCAGGACAGGTTTTAACTGGTTATTTGAAATATAGATCTTTATTATGAAGAATGCATGTAATGTGTGTTATGTGGTTCTGTGCAACAAGCTCAATTCTCAAAGGTGTGTTTTCCTTGGTCTACACTATCTAAGCACACCTTTTCCCTCATAGTCTCAATCTCTACAGTAAGACTAAGAAAATGATGCTACTTTCCTTAACTCAAAAACCCCAAATGAATCCCAGGCCTTATGTCAGGCTTTCACTTCTGTTGGAACAAACATTTCATTTTCTCAATTAAAATGATTACTGAAATGCAAAATAACAGATGCTTTCTTGTTGGGGAAGATGGGATAGGAAAACTGTATAGATATGGTTACCTGGCAAAAACTATAAGTAAGATTGAAATGAAGACAAGCTTTGAGTTCCCCACCTCCAGTTACTGAACAACTGGAAGACAATGGTATAGCCGGCTAGAAGTAATCCCCATTTGATTAAACAATGCCTTCAGCTTGCAAGCAGGTCCAAGGGTCAGAGAAGACCCTGCAAACCCATCAGAGGGTCCAAAGAGCAACTTTTAGAGTTTAAAGTGTAACGCCATAGGCTAATGCAATGTTTCTTATAGGCTGTAGGCAAATGTTGTAAGATTGGTAGCTTATTCTAGATTGATCAATGGAAATTAGAATATTCAACACAGAAGATGATTTATTGTATTGTAAATGAGCACGACCCTCATTCTGCTCTCTACATTCTATTCTGCTCTCTTCATTCTATTCTACACTCCTCACTCTTTCCTCTCTTCTTCCTCACTTCTCTGACCTGCCTGGAGCTGCGTCCTGCAGATCCTGGCAAGTCTTTCTTTCCCCACGCCTTCTGCAATAAACCTCATGATATAAAACCCAAACATAGAGATCTCCTTCGCAGTTTGTCCTGACCGTCCACTGACCAGATCCTACAGATACGTAGATGCCTCATCTTTCTATAACGTATCTCTTTAGCACTATGAAAAACATTATCAGAAAACAGATAATGTGGGGATAGTTCCTCACAATACTGCAATATAATTTATAGAATTTATTTGATGCATGCAATGATCTGCCCTTTTCTGAAGTGGTGACTGTTTGGTGACAGAAATGGAAACTCAGGCCATTGGGTCTTACTTCAGTGCCTGTACTTACACTGGTCTTATTCTTATATTTATCTAAGAACACTTATAGTTCCAAACATGTTTATATTTAGTACCCTTGGAAGAGATGAACCTTTTAAAAGCAAATGGAGGTTTTGGAATGACTATAGTGCAGTCAGAATTATGATTATTCCTCTTGCAAAGATAACTATTGGAGGACTATCATTCTTAATGAATTTATTCACAGAGCTATTCTGTTTAAAATGCACAAAGACATACATACACATGCATGTGCTGATTTTGTTGATTATATATGAGTATTTGTAAGTTTAATGTGGAAATCCTGTTGACTTATTAAATCACTTAAAGATTTTATGGATATAAGGCAGATGTGGATTTTTAGCTGTATCTTATAATCATAATGCATTTTAATATTCTAATTGAATATTCTTGAAAATTAAATTTATGGTTCATTGCCTTTTCATTATCAGTTGGTGTTTGAGTGGAGGAGGTTTCTGCCTTTCTGCACCTTTTTCTATCTTGATTGTGGACACTGATCCAAATTATAGGCATAAGTTTTATAGGGCTATTTGTTTGTGTCCAGAAGATTTAGTTAACCTTTTTGAGTGAACAAAAAAGATACTAGAATTGAACAGGTTGAAAATTCTGCTTCCTCTGTTAGAAGGAAACTGCAATTAAATTGATGCGTTCCAGGAATTCATGGGGAGGGAAATAATCTCATCAAATTTGGGTGAATACACAGAATTTTTCTTTAGTTCACATTTATAACTCCCATTTCTTTTATCCATAATTAAACACACACATTAAGGGAAGAATGTCACAATGTTTTTTTATTTGACAATTTTGGGATGAGAATAGAGTGCATATTCATGCAAGCAGGATCTGTTACTGACCACAATAGCTGCAAAGGAACAATTACACTTTATTAGTTCAGTAATTTTGCTAAGAAGCAAATATTCATTGTAGCTCTTTGGATGAATAACATGCAGCAGATTCACAGCTTCAGGGGAGCATCAGTGTTCCCATTCCAGGAACAAGAACTTCACTCTTTCTGGATGTTCGTTCTGGAAAAGGCCACAGGCATTGGGTAGAACAGTGCTGGGAAAAGACTCTGCATAGGCACTGTGCAAGAAACTTTAAAGCTGTGGTTTTAGTGTGATGCTGCGAAGGAAAATAGTGGAAGAAGCTTGGTTTAGTTTTTATTCTGTAAGCATCCTACCTGCTTTTGCTAGAGTTAAGTTGCATAAATTTCATAAATAAATGTAAGTAACAGGGTGTACATCTGTGTCCTGGATCTTGGTAGCCCCATGTGTCACCTAATCCACAATCACATTTGATAGGACAAGGGGTAAAGGTTTAAACTAATAGTAAGCAGATTCAGCATAGATGTAAGGAAGATGGTTTTTACAATGAAGGGGGTGATGGTAAAACAGGTTGCCCAGAGAGGTGGTAGATGCCTCATCCCTGGAAACATTCAAGGTCAGGCTGGACAGGGCTCTGAGGAACCTGATCTAGGTGAAGATGTCCCTGCTTATTGCAGGGGGGCTGGACTAGATGGCCCAAACTCTTCTATGATTATGACAGTACATGTGGAAATAATTTTGTTTAATTATAGACTTGTATAGCTTTAGTGGTTGGTTTCAGCTAGTCTTGCACTGGCCTTTTATAGCCGGAGGATAGACATACTTTTGAAAGGATGTTGAATTTAGTTACAGGCATAGCGGTTGAGCCAGAATGGCTTAGATGAGAATGGCTGGTTTTGCTCACAGCTCCTCAACTGCCTATTCTTCTGCATGTTCAGACAGATTAAAATTTTGAGAAGTAGGAAGAGGAAAGTGAGAAGGGAGACAGAAGGAATGCTTTGCTTAAGGAAAAAGCATATCTGAAACTTTTTAGAGCAAAGGAGCTGCAGGAGCAGCACCATTCATTCTCCATATAATATTCCTGATATACATGCAGCATTTTAGTGAAAATTTTAAGTTCAATAAGTAGTATAAATATGGAAAATAAATTTCTAAGTCGAATGTTTTTTTACAGTTTATGGGTTTTGTAATCTGAACCTAGTAAATGTTGAAATAGTTTGCCTTTTTCATGCTTCCAGCATTGTGTTGCCTTGTATTCAGGGTGAAGCCCAAAGCTGGCTTTTTCTGAAAAGGACTGCCAGTTAAAAGCTTGTTGCAGAAAACGGTGGTATTCTATCATCTGAACATCACATACAACCCTTTTCGTTCTGGAATGATCAGGCTGATACTGACTCCTTTCTTCTCTATGCTTCAGTGTCATGGAAATTTATATTGCTGATTATAAGATATGGATTAATATAAACAAATTAGTAACAGAGATGTGAATTACATAATCAAACTCATCATTTAGTAACTTAAAAGCACATGAAGAAATAATAATAAATTCTAGGGGGTTTAGTCCTCACAACTTTTAGGGGGGATTTTTTTAATTGGGTTTGGTTTTTTTAAGCATTTGTACGCTTCAGCTTACAATGAGGGGCCTTCTCCACTATTATTATGGTATTTACCTCAGTAAATGACAGGCGCTATTGGTACACAGAGATACACTTCACATTCTCTCCCTGCAAAGCCTCCATTGCTTGCCATTAGATAACAGCATGTGCTCAGTAGCTGCGATCTCTTAGCAACTAACTCTGTCTCTTTCTTTGGAATTCTCCTTTTGTGACCCAGAGTCAGGTCCTTAGACATAAACCTCAGCCTGCTTTTCTATTGCCAAGACAGTGAAAACCGGAATGTTTTGGGGTGCTTATGTAAAATCCGCATAGTGCGAGAATATGTCCCTCTAAATCTATTGCAAGTATTGAAAATAGAGATAAATTTGTATTTAATAATTTAATAATAAATATACTGTTAAAATTCTGCTGGTTTGTGGTATTATTGGTAGTGACATGCCAATGTATTTTAATATGAAGTTATTTTAAGAAAACACATAATCAAAATCTGCAGATTTGGCAGTATTACATTTACGTAAAAAATGTAGAACCTTTTTCACTGATGTAGATATTAAAGTATGTACTTTGGGGGATGGTGATTTATTAGTTTGGGGTTTTTTTGCTGTTATAGATCTGTATTTAAAGACAAAGAAGAGCATTCCTTCTAGGCAGGAGATTAGGGGATATGCTTTCAAAACAGGGGTTTACATTCAGATCTTTGTGTGTATGGTCCCAAAGCTCCCATTTTATGGGGGGTTTTTTTTGGGAGAAGTTGCTTGCCTTTAAGTGGCAATGTGTACTGGAAAATCCTTTATTTCCTGAAGAAAACCCTGGGTTCAAGACTTGTTTTATTAACCTAAATCTTCTATTAATTCAATTAAGGAACATAAGAGTTACTCTGGTGAGATGGTGGTGAATTGCTGCAATGAATAATGGTGCTTGTAAACTCCAGATGTATTTTTATGTCTAGACAGGTCTGTGGTGAGGAAATATGATTATAAGAGAATATGTCAAAATGCACTGAAGAGATTTTTCATAATAAGCACTTTTTTGGGGTTTGTGTTTTTTTGGGGTTTTTTTGTTGTTTTTTTTTTAAACCAAGGCATGTACAATGTTTAGAAATCTTTCTGAAGTGACAACTCTGGTCAATTCCTCTATGTTAAGCTGATTAACTGTTTCTGACCTTTCAAAGTATGTCATATATAATCCTAGAAGACCACCAGAGTTGAAACTATTCTGTTAGTTTTGACATTCCCATCAGGCTTTCTGTCCGTTTCACAAGCAATCCTAATTCACTTGTTTTTAGTTAATTTGACAGGTCATTGTTAACATCATTACTAATAGCAAACTGCTACAGTTACACATGTTTTGACAAGAGGAGTCTTCAAGACGTGGTGATACCCATTAATTAGAAGTGAAGGAAAGTGCTTATTTCTTTTGCCCAAGAGCTGGATATTATCTTAATATTTTGGGACTAGAAGAGAGAAAAGAGTATGTTTACTTCAAGAAAAAAATTTATATATTTCTGTCTGAAACCAAGTGAGAACCAAGTGGAAACTATCATGACACTGTAGTGTACATCACCATATATGGAAAGTTTCTCTTTCTGGTAGCTATTTATCAAGTAGATTTTGAGTGAAATGTCACTTCTTTATGTAGAGCTGCAGCTAGTTTATCTAACCTGTTTTGATCAACAGGTTTTTTTTGTGTGTGTAACCAGTTTTATCATTGAATGTGAAATAAGAGCTAACCTGCTGAGCTCTTTCTCTTCCTCAGAGGCAAAAAGTTGTGAAGATATGGATCCTTATCCAGTGAATGCAATGTAACCCAAATGTGAGCCTTCTAGGAGAGGGATTCAAAGACCATTCCTGAAAAGTCTGTTAGGTGATGCATGGTTTAAGGAGTCATGTGAGTGAATAAGAGTTTTGTTGCTGAGAGAGACTGAAATTCATAAACAGTTGTGCTGGTTTTGGCTGGAGCAGAGTTAACATTCTTCACAGTGACTGGTGTGGGGCTGTGATCTGGATTTGTGCTGAACACAGGGTTGATAATATAGAGATGTTTTTGTTATTGCTGAGCAGGGCTTGCACAGAGCCAAGGCCTTTTCTGCTTTTCCTACTGCCATGCTGGCAAGGAAACTGGGCATGCATGGGAGATTGGGAGGAGATACAGCCAGGGCAGGTGACCCCAGCTGTCCAAAGGAATATTCCAGACCATCTGACAGCATGCTCAGTACATAAGGAAGAAGGAGGAAGTGGGAGGACATTTGGAGCAATGCTATTTGTCTTCCCAAGTCACTGTTACGTTTAGGGGGCCCTGCTCTCCTGGAGATGGCTGAACACCTGCCTTCCTGTGGGAAGCAGTTAATTAATTCCTTGTTTTATTTTGTTTGTGTGTGTGGTTTTTGCTTTTCCTATTAAACTGTCTTTATCTCAACCCACGAGTTTTCTATCTTTTACCCTTTCCATTCTCTCTCTGATCCTGCTGGTGGGGGAGTGAGTGAGCAGCTGCCTGGGGCTTGACTGCTGGCTGGGGCTGAAGCATGACAACAGTCAAGATAGATAAGAGGGTGGTGTTATGTGTGGTTTAAGTGGGATCAGATTTCAATGTAGAAGAGGAAATACAGCACAGAAGTTTTGGAGAGAAGCTTGCATATAGATTTCTTTCTATTTTCACCAACCAACACAGCGTGCAAAAGCTAGACTGGTCTGAGGCCTTAAAATCCAATATTCTATCAGTAAAAATGGTCGGATCCTGCTTTGAGTTTCCTGTTTTGGTATAAAACTTACAAATTATGCATGAAAAATAGTTTGGCTTTAAAACAAGAATAGAGTAAACCTTCAGGAGGAACAAACTCAGTTTGGTACTATACTTGAAACCAGTATCTGTAAGAGTCTATCAAAGTGTCTTTCTGGCAAGGCACTGAATTAAAGGCACACCCCATACATTTTCATCCATTCCTGATTAAACAAAAGCATTTGAAGAAGTTCTGGGTGACTGTATCCCCTTCCTGTCACAGTAATGATGAGGCCCCAGAGCTGTACTTTAAGATTTGAGTTGTGCTTTTCAGCCCTTGGTGATATGAGCCAGGGGAGTGTACAGCACCTCCCTCTGTGCCTGCATGCCTGGCTTCTGGCTTGCTTTCCCCTGGGAATCTGTACGTGTGTGTGTGTGTGTGTGTGTGTGTGTGTGTGTGTGTGGGTGGGTGTGGGTGTGGGTGTGTGTGGGTGTGTGGGTGTGTGTGTGTAAGGGAATTGATGTCTGTAACCTGAAGAGCCACAGACAAAACCAAATGCCACTTTTCTGTTTATCAGGAGTGATTTCCACCAGTGCTAAATGATGGCTTCTGAGCCTGATCCACTTCGCCTGTAGGAACTTGATGGAAATGGGGATCCTGACACAAGTGTAAAGGTGGAACTGGTGTGGAAAGCACCCGGGATGGGAATTTGAGACCTGACACTTACCTACCTAGGTTGTACTGGCCTTGCCTTGTCTCTGTCCTGAGAAGATAAAAAGCAAGTATCTGAGGTTGCAGCTGTTCTGTTTGAAAGGTTTGGTAACAAAATGTTTGTGGACAATGCTTTCAGACACTAAGGGAAAAAAGAACAAGATGATGGCTTCAAAACTATGTGCTTGTGCTCTTTCAACTGTACGAAAATTTTTCTAAATCATTCCTGGGATAGCTAATAATAGTGGTTTACATTATGTGTTAAGCCATGTCTTTTACTGACCTAAGCTAGAGAGAGCTCTAACTTACTCCATTCTTCTCACCAAGCCTGCTTTTATTGCAGTGTGATTTCTTTCTACCTGCTTTTGTTGCAATGTCATTTCTTTCTAGTGTCATGTTTTAATGTCTTCATTTGTGTTACGTTTAATTGTGTCATTTTCAAGAAAAGTCATGTTAAATTATACATCTTGATAATGACACCTATTATACCTATATAAGTATATGCATACTATAATGTTATCCTGTAATGTTTGACTTTTAAAAAGGAGAGAAGTAACAAACCAGGGTAATGATAGAACAACTAAGAAGAGGAACAAACTTGAATGGTAGCCTAGGACTAGAGAGTGTGCTGTAGTTTGGCATTTAAAGTAAAGAATGACTCTGAAGTAGCTTTCTTTAGGCACTAAAGAAAATGCCAGTGCAGCAATTTCTCTAATCACATGGATTGACATTTACTTTGAGATTGAGCCTGCCTGTTAGTTAATTAGCATGGTGGAGTCACGTTGCACTCAGCCCTGCATCTCAGCAGGCCCCTACTGCAAGATTTACATTTCACAGAGAAGGAACAGTCTTGATAATGAAATGATGCTTTGCAGAGATATGTGCAAGGGAGCACAGCCAGATTATGTAAATATGATTTATCCAAAGCTGTAGCACGTGGGTCCTATTGCTCAGATACTGATCTATAACTCACTGATGGCTCTTGGGATTTCACATATATGTGCTTGGTGATTGGTATTAACTTTTAAGATCATTTCTTTTTATGTATGCCATAAAAGGCTTACATCAAAGTTAATATATATCCTCTACATTTCCCCGATAGCATTTTGTGATGTTTCTCTTCTCTGTCTTTGTCATCAGTAACAGTGACATTTTCAAAGGAAGAAGATTCCTACTGAATGCATCCCATTTAGCACCAAAATTAAGTTAGAGATGCTCAGGAACTGAAATATAATGTACAGTACCTGCTTGCCTTGTTAGAGTGCCAATCTTTTTTCAGCTGGGACAATCTCCTATTTTTTTCTCATTATCTGAAAAAAAGGAGAAGGATGGGAAGAGGAGTTTTGCAGAAAGTTGTTTTGGTCCCACTGCAGTAGCTGAAGTTTTGAGCAGGCTCAGGGAGCCACAGTCTTTGTTGGGATTTGTTCATAACTCCTTTGACCCACGTTGCATTCCTTTGGCTTCTCCAGTTACCCATGAAAATGAGGACTCAGGGTTTGTGCTTGCCACAGGCAGGGCAAGGTCTGGGCCTTGTTTTTCTGTTTCTACCCTCTCAGGATGATCGTAAGATGTTTTCAGCCTGGTTTCATCTTTATAGCACTATGTGCCTGAATATGTCCTTTGCCATTTCCCTGGGATAACTTCAAAACCTCATAGCCTCCTTCAACCAGGCAGCCCTTGAAGGGGATGCATTTCTATGGAATTTGTACCAGGAATGTCCTGGGCAGAAGAGTGGGACCCATGCTGCTGCCCCAGCAAAGCCCCACAGGCTACTGTGAACTGCTGCATGTTCTGCCTGTGAGCTCCCGGCAGGGTCTCTGTGGGGATCCCTTCCCTGCCTGGGGCAGTAGCAGCAGCAGGGAGACACAGTGAGGCAGGGGTAACTTGTACCTCCCTGAGTGGAAGGGCCAAAATGAAAGCCCTGAGAAATCATCTGTAGTCACTCACTTTTAAATTGCTAACAAAACACAATGCTCTTCCAAGAAAAGCCTGCTTGCTCTTAACCTGAAAATTAATATATTAATACAAATAATGTCTCTGTTCCATTAAAGTACTCTGAAGGGAGAAGTAAGAGAATCAAACCCCTTGTTTCTAAGCTCATCCCTTTGGAGAATTTCCTGAAAGTGATTAAATTGCTACATTCAAACAGAGAGGGAAAACATGCTGACAGCATGTTGCTTTTATTCTGCTTTGCCAAGTAAGAAGATTTGAGTATCTAAAGTCCCCCTTGCATTTTAGGAATACAAGATAGGGTCAAGAATTGTAGAAAACAGAAGTCGCCATTGTTAGTTGTTGACCTAGGATCCTGTTCTGTTGAGTTTTGTACAAGTGGGCAGGCACTGACAAGTCATTGAAAGGAGAAATTTGAAGATAGTTTGAGAACTGTGGCCAGAGTTAGAGAAAGCAGAAAGCTAATTAGGCATCTCAAGATGTAAAAACATCCTCCAAAAAACCCCCCAAACTATATTTAATTGATACCTATATGTGTATTTCTACAGTTAGTTGAAAAACTATTGTCTGCATGGAGTCCTTTTTATAAAATGATTTATAACCATCACAATCTTTGGTTTCTACCTTGTTTAAAAATTATAATAGATTTCAGCTTCTTCCATATATCAAATATGTAAAAATCTTCAAGTTTTATTATTCACTTCCCATAGGAAAAAATGGATTTAAGAGTGAAAATTGTGAGCTAGGATAGTGTAACAGGACTATAGAAATATATTTAAAGAATTACTCAGACCAGCTTCAAATCTCATAAATTTGACTTCACAAATGGTAACAGGAAGCATAGGCATAGGTTTGGGATTATCTGTGCTTTTCTTAGAAGGGCAGAGGCCCCAGACATCCTCAGGACATTTAAGTAATTACAGACTGGTTCTCTGGGGAATCCCTGTTTGTGTATTTTCTAAAGTACTTCTGAGTAGACAAATCAAGTGCTTTTCATTTTTCTTTGAACCCAAAACATCTTTCAGTTTGAAATTCTTTCCTTTGAGAAAAAACTCAACTCAGCAAGTACTTCAGTGTTTGGCTCCTCATCCGAAAATGCCAATAGAGCTAAACTGCAATAATGTTTTAATGGACTAAAGGGCTGGACTCACAAGGGAAGGCTTATGATACTGTAAATTCCACTTAAATCTCAAAGAAAATTGCTTATACTGCATATTGACTGCAGGTTAACAGAAATTCATTCTGCTTTCCCTTCTTTCTCCTTAAATCTGAGTATTGAACAGCTTTTGCAATTCAGCCCCTTTGCTTTCTGGGAGATTGTGAAAGAACTGCTGGACTTTTCGCTACATTTTTCACATGCTTTTATGGAGGATCAGCTGCCCTTATGCATAACTGTTCATTGGTTTTCTTATTCTTCCCATGTTGCTTTCCTCCTGGAAAAGTGAAGTAACTGAAAAATTAGACTTAAAAGTCTATCCTTGCCCAGTGGTAAAGGTCTGTAACGTTTTCTTCTTGAATGGAATAATGCAATGTTCAACCAGACTGATTTACATTTGCTGCTTCTGATGCTCTACTTTTTCCCAGACTAACAAAGGGCTGGTATTTCACAGCTGGTGCCAGTGACAGTAACTGTTGTACCACCTCTCTTTCTTTCAGTACATTTGTCTGATACTTCTCTTTATTTCAGTTTCTGGTTGTACTTGTTGTTACCAGCTTTATAGCTAACAGTATTAGTTTTCAGCTATTAAGTATGCATTCATGTGCAAAGATTAATGGCATATAACTTTATTCCTGATTGAGTAATATTGATAATTTCCCATCATTCCAATGGATGTTTGAGATTATTATAGCAGAATGTGTTGCTGACAATATAGTTCTGTATTTTTTATTTTCTGCATATATGTTTATCTTGAGGCTTTTGCTTTTTTAATACACAAAAGAATATGTGAATACTGGAATAGTATCTGCAAGGTATTAGTTGGATGGATCCTCAAGTGCTTCCATTGCCATATCTCCACTGAAATGATTTTCCACTCCCTCTTGTATTTACTCAAGGTATAGACTGTGACTCTGGACTAAAGCAAATTGCCTAATGCCACACGGGCAGTCTGTGGTAGAGGGAGGAACTGATCCCATACACAGACCTTTACTACTGAACCGAGATTTCTCTGGTTTCTTACTACATTTTATTGTGTATATGCTTTTGAAATAGTGCAATGTTATGAAAAAGCTCAAATAAGCAAATCTGAAACACATGATTAATTGACCTTGGCACTACTTAAAAAAAGCCATTAGTGTGCATATCACAGGCTCCTTCCAGCTGCCACTGAAGTTTCTGTTAAGATTTCCCACTACTTCTTTATGACCTGGAGCAGGTTCGGGAGTGACAGTGTATCCCATCCAGTTGGAATAGCATTCCAGTTTAACTAAAGATAGATGTACAGTTTTTAAACAGTGGAAGGAGGAAAACAAGGCAAAATAATTTCAAGAGAAAATTATTTGACAAAATGTTCACTGGTGTTTACAGCAAGGAAACAAAGATACTGACTCAGGAAATTGGCAAATAACATTTAAAGCCTCAGGAAAGAAACAAATGTTAAAAAAAATCTTTCCATTTGTTGTGGTTTTAGTAGAGGGGAGGGGGCCATAAAGATGGCTCCTGTGAGAAGTTTCTGGAATTCTTCACCATTTCCAGCAGAGCCAATCTCTGATGGCTCTGAAGATGATGGACATGCCACTGGCCACGTTTGGGCCAATTAGAAAGGTTGGTTACGCCTCTGTGATGACATATTTAAGGAAAAATCAAAACAAAATGTGCACACAGCTGCTTTTAGTTAGAGAAGGAGGAGGATGTGAGAATATGTGAGGGGAAACAACATGGAGACACCAAGGTCAGTGGAGAAGGAGGGAGAGGAGGTGCCCCAGGCTCTGGAGCTGCGATTCCTCTGCAGGCCGTGGTGAGCCCATAGTGAGGTGGGGTGTCCTCTCTGCAGTCCATGGGGTCCATGAGGGATGCAGAGCCACCCGCAGCCTGTGAGTGAGGTGCCAACGTTAGAGCGGGAGATGTC
>VYZT01014001.1:64164-80451 GCA_013400735.1 Pomatostomus ruficeps
AGAGAACTGTCTTTCGTGGGAGGGACCCCACGGCAAAAGCAGAGGAAAAAACTCCTCTCCCTAAGCAGGGGAAGAAGATCTTGGAAATGGACTGACCTGAAACCCCACACCCTGCCCCATTGCACTGTTGGTGGGAGGGAGGGAGGGGTGGGGAGTGGAAAGAACGGTGTCTTTTAAAGGTTTAGTTTATTTCTCATATCCTCCTTCTAACTCAGGTAGTAATAAATTTTCACTTTGCAACTTTAAGCTGAGCCTGGTTTGTCCTTGGAGAGTTTTCTCCCGGTTCCTTATCCCAACTCATGGACCTCTGAGTTAATTCCCTCGGGTTGTTTTTTTTTTCCCCCTCTCCTTCCCTCCTCTGCCCAGCTGTGGCAGGGGAGGGAACGAGTGAGCGGCTGCCGTGGGTGCCTGGCACTTAGCCAGGATCAAAACCATGACACCATTTTATGTCTATATTTTCTGCAGAACAAAACAAAAAATATTAAATAAAGTGTCAAGGATCTTCCACAAAAAAAGAATTTAGCAGAGCACGGGTGCATGAAATTTGACAAGTTTTTAACATCTGTGACAGTTTGTTGTGTGCTTTGAAGTAGAAAGCAATACAAAACAAGAAACATTCAGTTGACAGAGGTCCCTCAATTCACTAGAATTTCAGCTAAGATCATGGCAATCCAGACATCAAAAATTGATAGATATGATGTTCTGCAACCCTGTCTAGTTTTGCCCAAGTCTTGGTCTTATTTTTGATTCCATGAAACTGAATGACAAAATTCTTGTTCCTGTCACTGGGAGATACCTGTGCCCTGCTATGAAGTTCACATCCAAAATTCTGCCAAGAATATATGGGCAACCTTTTCTGTCAGGAAAGAATTCAGGGCAGAATTGAACACACTAATTTTTCTTTGCTTCTGCTTTATGAAGCATCAAAAATGTCCATCCAAATGATTTGTAACAGTGGCTGAAAAGTGTGATGCTTCTGTTTGGCACAGTTGATACACTGAACATTGCGTTGCATTGCTCTGTGATTACAGCTGGGAAAGGATCTGGCACCTCAAACTGTGATAAATGTTTGTATTATTTTTTATAAGATAGTAAACATTGTACAAAAAGAGAATACATTTAGGCAGTTACACTAGCTTTTCCATGGCTATAGTGACCAGCTGGTAAAATACAAGATGACATTGCATGACCAGCCAAAGCATTTCTATGCATTGTCAGCTTTAAGCTGCTCAGCCCTGCAAGCTTTCTGTGGGTTTGCAAGAGCTGAAGTCCAGCTTTGCAGTCAACCTTAACGATCTCAGAAATGTTGTTAACATGAAACTGCTGCTGTTCTTTATGCATGCTTTGTTGTGAATATTTTCTCCAAATATTCTTAAAAACCATTTATTAACTACCAGTATAAATAAAACATTCCTGGAGAATGATGTAGGGAGTACAGAGGAAAAGCTGCTCTTTAAACTGTGTTTAAACTTCTGAAATTGTGAGCATTAAGTGCCCATAGATCTTTTACTAGCTCAGGGAGCTGCAGTTGGTTTCATTCAGAAAAGGAACTATTCAGGCTGGAAAGGGTTTTCAGAAGTACAGGCGTTCAAAATATTACCAGAGCAATAGCCAAGAGCAAAGTTGTTGGTCACAATAATACAATATAATCTGAATTCACAAGTATTAGTTATCAGTTTATTTATAATAATCAGAAGAGATCAGCAGAAATTGTTATTGAATATGTTTTGGAAGTGCATACAGTCATAGAGGTATGTTGTTTTCTCCCAGTATTTTTGAACAAAAACATAAAATTTGAGGAATACTTAGTTCAGTGCAAGCGATTACATGGATTCCAGTTTTCAGATACAGTGAGCACAAACACTAAAATGCACATAAATCAAGATCATTTGTGCCAGACAAATGTTCCGCCTCACTTGGTTTAAAGTGAAATGATGATCTGATGGCCAACTCAGATTTTTCATGTTTTGGTAAATTTGGTGCTTTGAAGAATGGGAAACATAAGCTTTGACCAGCATGGGACTCCGGTTGTTTATGGCTGGTTCAGTGGCATGTATCTTTAATTTGTAGTTATTTAGGATACTTACAGGAATAAAATATTTTTCTTTCTTTTTTCCTAACCCTTTCCTTGAGAGTTCTGTGGGGCTGTTATCATTCTTTAATCATTTCAGAGTAGTATATACTCTGAATAAGAACAGTCCATGTGACAGAAGACCACACTGGAAATTTTGGAATTACAGTAATTTTTTTCCTTCTCATTAAGTGTGGTGTTATATCTTCAGATATATACACCTTTTTCTGAGGAAAATTGATCTCTTTTCCCTAATTCTTACTTTTGATTCTTTTCTCTTGGCCAAAGGAATCTTGCCCAGCTGGCATCTCTTTAACCAATCACAAAAAGTGTTTATTCTACTTAATTTTCAAAGTCTAATAAACTATAATATCCTTTTTATTTTCAGAGAGGTGGTGTTTGCTTGTATCTCTGTGCTACCTTTAACGTGAATCTGAAGAGTTTATGGAAATGCAGACCTGAAAATCAGGGATTACTTATGCATATTTCATTTTAGTACAGGCAAAACTGGCACATTCACTGCAATTGTTTGATTTCTAAAATGAAGAATATTTATTAATTTCACTGAAACCCAAGCTCATAAATGCTGTTGAATACATTCCTTTGCAGATTTTTTATCTGAAGTGGTTACAAAAGAAACTTTGGCGTTTGAATAAGATGCAGTACTTAGCCCTGTAATCCTAAACTTACTGTCCTGACAGCTGGGGAGCTGGAGAGAAGCAGCATTCTCTTTGTTTGTGTGTCTGTCTTTGGCAACTTTTACTGGAAACACTGAATTGAATATATCTTTCTAACGACCCTCTGAGCTCAGCCAAAAAAAAGAAAAAAAAAGAGAGAAAGGAAATTCAGTAGATTAAAGGAAGAGATTATTTATCGTAACTTCAAATTACTCCATTAGAATTTTAACAAAATTTAGATTTTAAAGGGCTCAAGAAATGAAAGTTAATAACTTCCAGCACTGTTTCGAAAATCAGAAAGATTTCTAAGATTAAGTGAATAAGAGGTCATCTAGCAGATGAGTAAAAGCTTTAAAAGATCTATTTTCACACAGAGGGGTTGACATCACATTTGGCACTAAACATTTTGTATTTTCTCCACAAGATTCAGGTTCATACAAACATGTACTAAGCCATTTAATACTTAGAAGTTTAAAACAAATTCAATTTGTAAATAACCATGACTCTCCAGGAGTTCAGCTCTCACCTTGTACCTGTTGGCATCTAGGACATTTTCAAAGAGAAGTATTCTCTGTGGTAAATACTTACTGGTGTAACTACATCATGCTAAGAAGGAGTTAGTTTGAAAAATTAATTTGGAAAAGCCAAGCCTGAAACAGCATTCCTGGTTAAAACTGGAGAGGAGCCTTTCCCACAGCAGCTAGTCTCAAACTTGGGTTGTGGCAGATAGTCCAGAGTCATTGATATGCCTGATTTGCTGCGCAGATGTGTAAAATCTGATGATATCTTTAGTGTAAGTCATCATTCCTTGGTAAAATAATTCTTAGTGATTATGAGAAAGGAACAATTTTGCCTACAATTTCAAGTACCTACTGCTATTGCTCACTTTTTTCCAAGTGCCTGTCTGTCTGCATATTTACACACTCATGTGTCTGTGGTTTTGGGGTCCCTGCTGGAAGTGCAGGGGCGTGTGGCACAGAGCCAGCACATTCAGAGGCTGTGCAATGGACGACAGTAACACAGAAAGCCATGACTGCCAGGGAACTGACTGCTTTAACCTACTATCCACAATGGTAATCTGGAGTACTAAAGAATTTGGATCAACACAGCCAGTTTTGTTTTGGTTGGTCTTTTTTCCATCACCATCCTTTTATTTTTCCCAATTTATTTCTGCATTTACAGCTTTGGAAGGGCTTTTGTGACAGAGGCAAGGAATCTGGGAGTTCTAAGAATAAAAGTCAGATTTCCTGGCTACAAGTCATGTGCCTGGACTACAAATTTTCCTTCTCAGAAAATCCAATTTTGTACTAGCTTGTATCCTTAATTATTTCTCCTCTCCTCTCCTCTCCTCTCCTCTCCTCATATTTTGGGTTGGTTTGCACGATGTCATAGGATACTTAAGAATAATGTTACAGGTGAAAAATTTTTGTTAAGAGAGTTTTAAATTTCTTCACTTGTTTGTGTGGGGTTTTTTTGTTTTCTTAGCAATGACTAAAGTAATATTTCACCATTGTTTGTTCAGGATGTGTCTGATACATCCAGAGAAGGGTAGTGAAGGTGGTGAAGGATCTAGAGAGTGACTCACACAAGGAGTGGCTGAGGAAGCTGGGGTTGTTGTATTAGCCTGGAGAAAAGGAGGCTCAGGGAAGACCTTATCACTCTGTACAACCGCCTGAAATGGTATAGACAGGTGAGGGTTGGCCTTCTCTCCCAGGCAACCAGCGACAGGACAAGAGGACACAGTCTCAAACTGTGCCAGAGGAGGTTCAGATTGGACATTAGGAGGAGTTTCTTCACTGATAGGATGTTAGCTATTGGAATGGGCTGCTCAGGGAGGTGGTGGAGTCACCTGGAAGTGTTCAAGAAACAACTGGACATGACAGTATGTGCCATGGTGTAGTTGACGAGGTGGTGATTAGTCAAAGGTTGAACTCAGTCTTGGAGGTCTTTTCCAGCCTAATTGATTCTCTGATTCTGTGATCCCACAACAGCTGTTTTGTTTTAAGTCATAAGTAAATGCATTTTGAAAAGGTGTGGACATATTTGACTAAGACAAGAGGTCCTACAGATACCAGCTTCCAGTTAGACTTTCAATGAGTCATTGCTCATGTAAGCCATGAAATCTTTAAAAAATGGTTCAGTAGGCCATGCAGGCTTTCTTTTTTATTTGAATTATTTTGTTCTTTTTTCTTTTGAGTAACTACTTCTGGACTGTTATAGTTATCTTATTAAAGATATGTCTTCTGGCTCTCAGTGAAAGACTAGAATGAAAGTGCTTCAATACTATCATCTTTCCAGATACTAAGAGGTGTTTCTTTGTTTACATGAAATACTTTTAATACATAAGTACTATCCAAATCTTCAATTCTAGAGTCTGCTTTTAGAGTACAGTTCATCTGTAGAAGGTTAAATAGGAAATTAAAAGAGCTGATAAGTCTTTCTTTGCAGTTAAGCAAATTTAAGTACTCAGGAGGGGTTAAAGAAACATGTAAGTACCCCCTAGTTCTGCATTTCAACATTGTTTTCAAGTCTTCAAGTTTTTTCTTGGAGTGCTGTGCTCCATAAGTACCTGCAATTTGCTGTAAAATTGGAGAAATAATAATGGTACTTTGCTGTTCTTCAGTGTTCTTTCTTTTCAGTGCCTCTTGAAGGATTTTCTGACACATAGTTTGTTAACACTGTGTACGCTCTGGAATATTATTGGCAGATCTCAAATCAAGACTGCTCAGTACTTTGAATTTCATAATCGAAAACATGGTATTCTTTTCTGACCTGCTATTGTAAAACATATTTTTCTTTTCTATTGGATCATTTACATTCCTGTGCCAAAAACTTGCCTTGAAATGTGAACTTTAAAGGAATACAATCTTTCATTTATGAATATGTTTGAAGACCTGGTGGAATTTGTGAATGGAGTGGAGATGCAGATGTTTAAAATTTGTAGTGCAGCCATTCAACGGCTTATTTGAAGTTATGTGTTATAAAAACTAGATACAGAATCACTGTTCTCCCAGGTCCCAGGAAGTACATGAAAGATAGTTAATGTGTTAGCAATACAGAGAGGTCATTAACACTTTGTACTTTTAAAGACATCTTAATCTGTTTAGAAAAATTATATTTCCCTTAATTTTTCTTTTCTTGTTTATTGTATTTTTGACTGTAATGCTTGCGCACGATGTTATAGCGTGGGGCAGGGATGCTGCTCTCTGCATATATCTTAAGAGTCAGCAAAATGGTGATTCTATCCTGACTGGAGCTTTTAGAGATGAGTCCAACATATTTTTAAGTCATTCGTTTTGAGTATATAATCAGATCTTCTGTGATAGGTAAATGAAGTAATTAATTTATGAGTAAAAAATGCAGTGATGAAGAGAGTGGCAAAATTCATATACAGAGCAGTGTATTGTGCATATATTTCTAGCTTTAGTTACTCTCATTCTCTGGAATGTGAGTAAACATTTCTCTGAATTGAACAATTAAACAGTTCTCTGATTTGTTGAATTACTTCCCACAATGCATGTGTGTTCTCTAAAGTCACACAAAAATGCTGTTTAAAGTAAGAAGTTAAATGCATCCATTAGATGTATTTTGTTACCACGCACAGATAAAGGTAATAAAACCAATTCACCTTAAATAATACATGGTAGATTCGTGTGAGCTGTGGAAAATACAGTAAATGTGCTTGTTAGGAAGCGAAATCCATAATTCATTTGAACTGCACTTTAATCCATTATGAGCATATTTGTCAGAGAGATCATTCTGTATCCCCAAACCTCCAGCATGACCCCAATATATCCTCCTAACTCTCACTTTTTTCATTGTTTTTCCTTATTCCTCTTTATCTAGCAAATGCAGGTACGAGGCAGCAGAAGAGCAAAATGTGTTTCAGGTGAGGTATAGATATAAAGCACAGGACTCGTGGTGGGGATTAGTGATTATGCAGGACACCCGTTCAGCAGATTCTCAGTGTCCTGTTTATGCTTTATTCAGCTTTTGTTGAACACCAATTCTGCTGGATCTATAACATCAAGTTATTTTATTATAGATACACACAAGTCAAACATGGGCTGATATGATTCTCTTAAAAATTTTTGGTTCTTTGGTTTTTTTCACACCTTACACTTTAACTGAGTGTAGGAGATACTACTATGAGAAGATAAGCTTGCATAAAGAAGCTGTAAGAACGCCCTCTGACTGAAGCATTACTTTCCTGCTTTTTTAGTGTTGTTTTCTGTAAAGCCTCTTCTGAAAGCTTTCACTACAATGCTTGCAGACAAAAAGCTACTTCATTTTAGCTTCAGTCTTCATTCTATGCCTTTATATAGACTTGGTTTATTCAAACAGGAAATTATTATTTCATAATTATAAGGCCTTTTTAATTCAGTGGAGTATTGTTAAACTTGTTTATTAACTGCTATTCTGAGGCATTAATTTTCCACCTTTAAGTGGAAACAAATGTGTCTATTCCAACCTTATAAAATCCTGCCTACGTTAGGAAATCTGTTCTAAAAGTCAGTTTGGCTCATCCAAACCTGCAGTAACATATCCTGATCACACTTTCCCAAGTCTACAAGTGGCTTTCCACCCATACTCCAATTATAACATTTGTTTAAAAACTTGGGATCAGTCGGTGGTCTTCTGCTGTGGCAGAAGGGGTGACTGTGAAGAGGCCATTGTAATAATCCCTGTGGATCTCACCATAGGCACACCAGGCTCCTGCTGCCTGGGTGAGGTGTCCAGTTATATGAGAGGTGCAGCACTGAAGACTGTGGTAGGGTTGTGTTACATGTTAGTGCTATTGAAATTACTCTTGACTTTTTATCTTCCTTTTTTTTTTTTAAATTACAAATAATTCTAGTAATTACAAACTATTAGTTCATTCTTTTCAGAGGCTTTAAACTTTAAAAAGTCACTTGACAGGATCATAGGACAGTTCAGGTTGGAAGGAAATCTAGAAGCCAATCTAGACCAACCCCTTGCTTAGCAATAAGTTACCATCCTACATGAAAAAGGAGTTCCTTAAGTTCTCTTTTTTAATTACATATTTTTGTTGGAACCTGACTGATGATATACAACATGCTATTTAAGTAAGCTTACTAAACCACTTCAGCTAACACAACTTTTCCCATGTCCATAAAATTTCAATTTATGTGTGTGTGACTTAGCAAAGCTGACAATTGCAAAGATTTGTAATATGTTTATTTTTTAAGTTTCATGCACTCCTTGATCTTCCATCTGATAACATCGCCGGTGAAAAAAAAACCTGTTGCTTTGAAAATATTGTTCTATTCTATGATGATGTGAAAACACTTATTCTAACCATTAAACCAGTAATGTGGTGGGATGAATATACATCATACTGAAAGTAATGGATTTTACAAGACACAAGGACTGGAGGGTGTGAATGCATAGTTGGAATCTATACATCTTTGTCTAAAAGATGTCCTCTTTTACATGAAGTGATTTTTCCACTGAATAGTGCTGTGAGTGAGAAGTCTTAGGCAATGCTCCTCCTAAAAGTAGCTTTACTGTAGAAACACATTTGTATTTTTAGAAAGGTGTGACAGTGACTTTGGTTTCAAGTACCAGCATCTCAGTAAGACAGTTCAAGAATTTGCTGTGTCTTCTTGTATCTTAATATTTATCTCTAAAGACAGCAAAGCACAGGTCATTAGACATTTATGTTAATTGTGTGATTAATTAATTCATCATTGGGTGTGTGATGTGCCATGTTCCCTGATAGTCTCAGAACTCTGTTAGTGCCAGATGCCTGTCCTGTAGTCAGCAAGAACTCTCTTCACTGGTTCTTAGAGTACCTGGTGCACCCACAATCACATTTCATGGATCTACTAAGTGCAGTGATTGAATCCAGCTGTTTGCATTCTGCATTTTGCTATCATTTGCCAGCCGCTCACCATGAGAGCTGGGCAGGAAGCAATTTTCTCATCCCATTAAAATCATCAGAGATTGAAAAGAAAAAAAAGGAAGAGTATTTTTAGACTGTTCCCTAGAAGGGGTAAAAAACCCCCAAGATTCACCCCCAAAATAGCTTGTCCTTATGACAGTCCCTTCAGATGTGGAGATTAAGATTCCAAACTGCAAGCTGGATATCTTCATGAAATGTTTGTCTTCTTGAATAAAAGTTTTGAAACAATAATTTCCTGATGAAGAGCATTTAATGTCCCAAATTCCTGATTATTTCTATGTACCAGAGTCACTATTTGTACATAGACGATCTGTCCTATTTGCAAAGCATAATTTTTTTTCCGCTTGAGCAACTGCTAGTGCTTTGGGAAAAGCAGACATTGCACACTAATATCCCTCTCACCACCACAGATCATCCATGCTTCATATAGCATCATTTGATATATCTGCTGAGAGTATGAATTGGATTCCCTGCATCTTTTTTCTTTGTAGTCACTGTCAGTGACACAAATCTAGTAAGAGTAGTAGGTACATATCTGTTCAGAGAGGGCTTTCTTGTAAAAGGGGAGGATGTAAACCCGTATCTCTCACATTGTATTACTCACCTAAAGGTCAAATTTGGCTCTAACTTTAATGCTTCATTTTATTATTCATAATATTATACTGCATTATATGCTATTATTTGTATATTATATTGTACTTGAAAAGCACATTATTCTAGACACTGTACAAGTATAGTAGATGACCCTTTCACAGCCTAAAACTGAAGATCAAAGGATTTACAGTCTTGCTTTATTTAACCCAAATTCATACTGCAGTGTATAACTTTAAAAGGTCTACTCATTGGAAATTCTGACCTAACACATATTCCATGTTCATGAGTGTGTTGGCTCTTAAGGGATAGTGGGAAAAGAGAAGAAGGGAAAGAGTAGGGTATTTTTATTTTTTTTCCCACTGAAGTTGTGTATACGATGGAGGTTTTTTATGATAGAGTTATTATGATCAGTGAGAGATGTCTCTGCCCAAATTAAGATGCAAAAGAGATCCTATGCTGAAGTCATTAGTATGGATTTTCTTTAACAGTAAATGTGAGGTAGAGCAATAGAAAAATAAAAAAAAACAGAGGGGGGAGAGATAGAGAGTGACAGAGAGACAGATTAGAGTAGAAAGATAATCACCACCCCTGTGGATCCAACAGCATCCCACTGGTCCTTTTCTTCTGGTCTTCTTGGTCGTGGGGGGTCCTCCGAAACATAAAGCCCAGTGGGTTAATAAGTGTTCGGGTGTATGTGGGAATACCCTAGCACCACCCCTGCAGGGCCAGGGAAGATCTGCACTGCCTTTTGCAGCACTGGATCTGTTGCAACATTTGTGGATCCTATGCAGCTCTCTGATGAAAGGCCTCACAAATGAGTCTGAGGGTGCTTTGAGGGTCTTTGATGGTTTATGACCACTTCTAAGACATGGCAGCTGCTCTCACATGAATGTGCCATGTGAATGTGACCTTCCTGAGGTGGGGGAGTTTTACAGCTGAGCCAGTTTGTGTCAGGGAGGAAAACTGGCATGATAAACAGCACTATCCCATCTCCTCAGGGTCTGCTTATTTAGCCCAACTTGTAGCCGCTGGTGGTGGGTGTTCACTTCCTCTCTTACGTGGACCAGAGGTTTCACCATCACACACTCAAAAACTACTCCTCCCCATTGACTGGCAGGGAAAGAGTGTGTAAACCTGGCCTCAGCAAGTGAGTCTGTGGGCTGTGGCATCCCCCAGCCTTGTTTACTTCTCCTTAGACCTGAGATAATTGGACACTAGTACCACCTTTTTGTTATCTCAAGGTCGCGTCAGGTGGCTTAACTCAGAGTCTAAATTCCAGAAATCCAGGAGGCATATTCAGGGTGGGGGGTGGGCTTTGGTAGTTGCAGCTTTTTTAATAGTTTGCCATAGTGGGCAAATCCTTCAGTGATCTTAACAGTGTTTAAGACAATAAGGATTTTTAAGTTTCTTACAGAGTTGAAGGCTAAGAAGGCCTAGAGCTAATTGTCATGTGAATGAGAAACAGCACTCGTACCCCAAGTGACTATTAACCCTGCAGATTTTCACGGTGCAGATCAGCAACTGATTGAACACTAGAACTGCTTCAAGACCCTCTCTAAGGCTGTTTCAGGATGTCTGTGTGTGCAAGAGCAGCTTTGGTGAATGCAGTGTATGCCTGCTTTGGCACAGAATATGATGCACTGAATGCAACAATAAGGCCTCCAGCAGTTTTCCCCATAGATTGTTATAAGTAATTCACATAGATGATGTTTAATCTGTTGGCTCTCAGGAACGTGCTCAGAGTGTCTGCTCAGTCCTAAATTTTTCTTTGTCGTGCTACAAATGGTGTGTGATGTCTGTGAAGAAGCTCCTAGTACTGGGCCAGTGTATGTGGCGAAACTGTACTGGCACACCTGGCTCTGGGGCACCTGGCATACAGCAAAGAATTGGGCAGTAGTGGGTTACTCCATCAGTGCAGCTTCTGGGTGTTCAACACAGCCCCTTTCTCTCTGAAGACAGCATGATTTGTTGAATATGATTCCACTATATTATTAATTGTAAGTGAATTGTTTAGAAATGGAATTCTTTGTAGGCAAAACAGTTGGATACTACATACTGTGCTAGATACTACATCCTATAAATCTCTCTTCTAATTTATGGTTATTTCTTTTCATTCTGTGAAAAGATCAGCAATAAAAGGGAAACAACAATGAAAAGCTTTTTTTGATATTTTCTGACTACTGGTGTATAAATAATTTCTGAAAGATACTGTTAACTTCCCTGGTGGGAAAATAAAAATGCTAAATAATTCTAGAGAGTGGAAACACCCACCAATTTATTTCTTAAGATACCAATAATAGAGCTGGTAGCTTCATGATTACTTTCCTTTAAATAGTTCAAATAGAGTAAGAACAACAACTAAAAATCAAGGGATATCTGGAAGATACAGACTTTGTAGGGTAGTCTCTCATATATATATTTTATTTATAGACTCAAAAGCTTTTCATGATACTCCTTCACAGCATAGCTGGGTATCTCATAAAGTTTAATGGCTTTTCCTTAACAATGCTTATCTTTTAAGGGAACAAAAGCTCCACTATAAGGACAGGTAAGGAAAGAACAACGAGATCTGGATTACCCAAGGTCACGGTGGAAGCACACAATAGCCTTAGAGGTGAAGTGCAAACTTCAAAATGGTGCATTAATACCTAGTCTCTCTCTCCACAATATCCTTTCCACTGCCACACGCTGCTTTTATTTGTAAGAAGCATCACATATGGTGTGATTTAGTTTTCTGTTGATGACAAAGCACCCACAATTATGTCTCTTTATCCAATGGTCTTTGAAAATGAGTTCATCAGTACCCAAAATGTCTCCAGTGGACCATTCTTGTTGTCACAGTTGCTATTCAAATGATAGAACCATACAGAAAAAAAGGTTTGCCTCCATGAATGGATCCCCATGATGGAAGGTGACCTCTGTCTATCAGACAGGTCAGGCTGGTTCTCTGCATCATCCAGCATAAGCCGAGCTGACTCCCAGCCCCTGAGCACAATGAGTGGTGTGTGGGGTCACCCTCCAGCTCCCCTGCCCTCTGCTCCCAGGCCACGGGACTGACCTCCTCCCTTGGGGAGCACGACCCCTGCCAGCCCAGCTGAAATGGGCTCAGCAGACTCCCAGCCAGAGTGCAAGGCTCAGAGCACAGCCTTCAGCAACAAAAACAGTAACAGGAGAAAACATTTGTCTTTGGAGGCACTGCTGCTACCAAAGAGTATATTCACCCCCATTCTTATTTAAATAAGGTGTGTGTTTGAGACTTCACTTGTTCTAGAAGCTCTGTGAAATCTCAAGGAGAGAAAAATAGAAGAATGCTGTCAAGCTTCCCTGGCAATTGAAAAAAATAGAGATATGCTTTTTTTACAGTGATTTCTAGTGCAACTTCTGTGATATGTATGCACATATATATGTATGCATATGTACATATGTACATGTAGTAGGTCTGTGTGTGCAGGGGAATAAAATAACATGTTGCTGTAGTTCATCATTATCATAAAAAAACAGGGATGTCTGAATTTTTTAATAAAGGTCATCCATGGAACTGGGAAGTTTCATGTGTGATTAATCTAGGTTCCTTCAAGTACCCTTGTTTAATTCAGTGGACTACTTGTATGAATGAGAGATGCCACATCTTGTCATAGAGTTAGCCCCAGCAAGTGGTTACTGTGTGGGTTGAAATGACACACAACTGAAAACCAACACGCTTTGCATATTTTATATGAAATTTTTTTCAAGCACTTTCAGTATCTTTTCCATTACTTCATCATGTGGAAAACAAATCAAATAGCTGCATTATAGAAAAATTGGACATTTCCAGGATATAATACTGGTTGTAACTTCTTACTGTTCTAGTGTCCATGATACTTAACAGTTCGAACTGAATTTCACTCAGAGGAGATTTACAGTCTGAGGATTAGATTCATTTGTCTTCCACATCCTTGAATAAGAGAAGGTGGGCAAGAAAGACTGAAAGACCTTGAAATCTGGTACATTCCAGATATGAAGGTTTCTATCTACTTCTTGGAATTACTGTGTTTTAGAACATCTCTTTGTAGCTTTTCTCAGATCTTCAATTTCCACTCAGATGCAGAGAATATCTTAGTTCATCAAGATGAAAAAGAAAGGTAGCATCCTAGGAGAGAGATAAGGAAATGGCAAAGGAGATGAGGAAGAGTGAATATTTTCAACTCAGGGACTAGTGCAATTAGCTAGTTTTATGTATTTATCTTATTAATAATTTTAATAAAATTGTAGTTTAGACCCAGCCTTGAAGAATGCATTTTAAAATAATATAATACAGCAATGGCTATAAATGGATCGAGATGGTATGCAAAATTGTTTTACATTCTACATGTGAAATGTGAGATGCCCTGGCTGATGCTGACAATTACTTTTCACAGCCTATTCCTCTCAAGGATTTTTTTATTTATTTTTCATGTTCTTTGAGGCTCCACTCTTGTTGTGACTATTCTCATAATATGTTTAGTCATGTGTAAATAAATGTGCATAAAACTATGAAATCATGAGGGTTTCGTATGTGTTTCAGTTTCTATTAATTTTTTGTTCCTTACTCGTGGTATCACAGGCTGGTTGAGATTGGAAGGGACCTCTGGAGGTCACCTGGTCCAACCCGCCTGGCCAAGCCTGGTGACTTAGGACTGGTTCCCCGGGACTGTGTCCAGACAGATTTTGAATCATCTCCAAAGATGGAGACCCCACAACCTCGATGGGCAACCTGCAGCAGTGCTCGATCACCTTCACAGTGACAAAGTATTTCCTGATGTTTGGAGAGAACCTGCCTCAGTTTTGACTTGTGCCCACTGCCTCTAGTTCTGTGACTGGGCACCCCTGGAATGAGCCTGGCTCCATCTCCTTTGTACCCTCCCTTCAGGTATTGGTATACATGGATAATTTGCTGCTGAGCCTTCTTCTCTAGGCTGAGCAGTCTCAGACCTCAGCCTTTTCTCCTAGGAGAGATGTTCCAGCCTATTAATCATTTTCACGGCCCTTCACTGGTCCCTTTCCAGTGGAGAAACCCAGTCTCTCTTGTAGTGGGAAGCTTGGAACTGGAACCAGTACTCCAGTTGTGGCCTCATCAGTGGTGACTAAGAGGGAATGATCATTCTGTGTTTATACTCAGGGCTTATTCAAGTTTGCCTGAAAACTGAGAGTGGTCCTGACTGTGGAGGGTCTCCCCAGATATCCTGGCTGGTTTTACAGAGCTCTGCCTCTTTTGAGACCGTGACAGGCAGAGATAACATTGTTAAAAGCCAGCTGATACTACACATAAATTAGGTACTTTTCCTAAGCTTTCTCTTCACATGCCAGCCCAGGTCTAGGCCCTGGTCCACTACCAGTTGACTAATGGTGACCCAGAGAAGGTACGGGAGCCACCCAGTCACAACTCAATTTAGTTGGCACAGAATTTGTCACATACCATCCTTCTGGCTTCAGGGGAAGTTGGAACACACTCTTAAAGCCCTCAGAAAACCTAATGATAGTTGGTGTGTCAAAACTCAAATATGAAGTTTCGTTGCAGAAGAATTGATTATTTATTTGAAAATTAAAGTGGTCCTTTTTGTTTTTCATGAAAGTGGTAATGGTTTAAACTCTACAAAAAGCTGGTATGTAGGACAAATGGGATTTCTTACCACAGGATCAGGGTTGATTTTACATTCCCCTTTTCATTAATCTTAGGTGCCTCAGAGAACTGTGTATATGTCAGACTGCATTTTATTGTCGAGTTTAATTGCTGCAAAGGATGATCTATCTGCTAGAATTTTTGTTCACATTAATAAACTCTCTTGATAGTTATATAAACATTTACTGTAGTCCATTAATGAAAAGAATGCTAGTGCAGGTGCTGAGTATACCACAATAAAATTTTAGCAGTCAAGAGGTTGTTTATTGTACTTGGTCATATATTCTTTTGCACTCACAGGTATTGAGACTGAAATGGAACAAATGAAAAACTGAGATTAGAGCCTCTAAAAAATGGGAAATAAATTAAAGGAAAACATTTTTAGCCACTGTGACATTTTTTTCAGATGTAAAACAATGCATGATTAATTTAGAGGAATTAATATTATTTCTCCAAGCAGACTATACATGATTTTTATTTTTCTTTTACACGAGACATACTATTGCCATAGAAACAATGGAAACCAAGAACTCTTGACAACTCATTTTAGGTCTAGTATGCTTGAATGTAAGCTGAGCTGCCCAGAGAGAGTTGGTGAAAGAGTTTACTTGCTGTAATTGTAATAAAGGAAATTTAAAAACCACAATCTGTTTCAAGTAAAAAATGAATAACTGAATATTGTCTTAAACATTTTTCCTCTCTTCTTGGCATGCTTATGTTCTTTAGGCAAGTGGCATAATTGGACTCAGAATACAGATGCTATTTCTTTTACATAAGTAAAACCGTGTTTCTGAACCATCCAGTCCAGTAATTCCAAGTTTGTGGCTTCAGAACCTTGGCTTTCTAGTGTGAGAAAATAAAATGTAAAAGGTAACAATAGATCGTAAGCAGGGATCCAAACATATACACTCTTTCTGGTGTTATGCTTAATTTGGTAAAGATAAGATGCCTGATGGGTTTGATACAATGTTAAACACATTGGGTGCAATGTATCTTCATTATTGTTCTCTAGCTCATATTTATTCCATAAAAGTGGTCCTTCTCTGACTGCCATACTATTTTAGCTATTAAAATATTACAAAAGCATAACACAATGCTTTTCAAAAATAATTCCTGTAAGGATATGTGATGTGTTTAGCTAGAAAACTAAGATTAATGCCATTATTATTATTATTATTATAATAATCATCATTATTTGTTTTATTAATTTTATTTTTTATTATTATATAATTATAATATTTTTGGTGTCTGCAAGATATGGATTTCTGGAGTTCAGTTTCCATGTGTCTTGCATATGTAATTGCGAGATGTTTTAATAGCTTTCTTGCTTGCTTGCTTTCTCTCTCTTTCTCTCTCTCTTTCTTTCTTTCTCTTTTTTCCT
>VYZT01014001.1:80608-124979 GCA_013400735.1 Pomatostomus ruficeps
TCTCCTCTCCCTCTCCCTCTCCCTCTCCTTCTCTTCTCTTTTTTCCTTTTCTTTTTCTCGACTTTCTCTGAAGCATCTGTGTTCCCGGTGGTGCTCACAGTGTTACACGGTTTAGCCATAAGAGGGAGCCTCTCCTCTTCCAGAGTTAAGGCGGGGAGCTGCCCTCGCGAGCCTTGCCAGGTATCTTCCTGACGATTGGCACTTGGCAGTGTAAACGCCTCCTGTTTTCCTAGAAGGCTGATCCACTGCAGTTTCGCAGGCAGGTTCATTTACGTGGGAGTCAAGCCTGCTAGTCCCACAAATAGTTATGCAGAAACTATCAAACCTGCTCACAATGGATTTTAAGAGTGCAAATCATACCTGCACATAAGAGGGATTCAGATTTTTTGAAAATAGCTGGGTCACATAAGTATCTACCAGCATCACTGCATCACCCAACTGGCACAGGAAAGAATGTTGTCTACCTGGTGCTGCAGAGGTTGTACTCTGTCCTTTTTCATGATATATTTCTCTTCATTACAGACAGTAAATATTGGACAGTCAGTATTTTGGTTGTTGTCCATTAATTCAAGTTAGGTTTGACCTTAGCACAAAGTTTATACAATTCATAATATATCTAATGCTTTAGTGGAGTTCCTTTAGGTGGAAGGAAACCCATGTCTGAATACATTAAAATTTCTGACTACTTTGATTATGTTGAATTGGACCAGTAAGCTGCGATAAGAGAAAGAGAAATTAGTAAGTCAATTTAAAAACCATAAAATAAATGCTAAAGGGAAATACATCATTAGAGAGGAAAAACAGAATTGTTAGAGAAGCCTGAGCAAAAGAAAACCATAAAATGTTATAAGAGCTTAAAACCCAAATTAAATTAAATTTTAGGCAGTTTAACTGCATAAATCTGTGTAAGTGAGATGTAAAGGAAGGTATCCCTAAAGTTTGTATGTGGTCAAAAGTAATTTCCTAGGTTACTTATGCTTGGTGATTCAGCTTGAGGCTCTCTTCTGCAATGGTCACAGGTTTCCCTTCTGTTTGACCATCAGGTATGCCATCCTCTTCCTCATCATCCAGGTCTGAGCTGGGGCACTGGGGGTGAAGAGGCCTCTGAAAGAGGGGTGGTGGTTGCTGCTGAGGTCGCAGAAACACAGGACTGGTGGTACCTGGAATGAGAGCTCCCAGTGGACTCAAACAGGAAAATTGGGTTCTCCGGCCCTGCAAAGCTGCCTTTTCAAGTTTCACCCCTTCTCATTTCAGTTCTAGGCCATATTATTGCTTTCTGAATCTTCTGCCACTCAATACATACTCTGAAATCTGTCCTGGATTGTAACAGGTTTGTCTTACATTATTTTGCAGAAATAAAAAAACATCCCATATTTTCTCACAGCAAGAGCAGTGCATGGTATTAACTCAGACATTTCTCACACCTAATATTCTACTAGTTTTCTTGCATAGTTTATTGGATAATGTCCAGATAAAGTAATATCTTACTTTTTCTTGTCATACCAATATGATGATAATTCCTGGGAGGAATTTTTAATGAGGGAGTAAATCTATAACAGTGCTTATGTCCCAGCTCAGTACAACAAATTCTTGTTGGTATAAGTAGGTTTCTTGTATGGAGTCTGATTAACTGTAAGACATTGATGATGCTTGTGTTTGCAGCAGTTTGCAGGGCAGTTTCCCATAAGCTATTTATACCATATGTCAGTACCACACTTTATTCCTTACTTCTCTCCCCCTTTCCCAAATATACCCTAGTTAAATCTATTAATTTCTCTTTGTTTTGGAAAAATGGGCAAGAATACCACTATGCAAATCATTGTGTATATGTTTTCACTGTAGTAATATTCAAAAGCTGGAATTCCAGCTGTGCTGCAAACCTCTGAACTTCAGGGAAAATACATGTGTCTCCTCCAAATGCCTTAACAGTCTGAGGCTCCAAGCCTAAGAATTTTTTAGCAGATGTTTGAATGCTAAAGGGGTTACAAAAGTTTTGATGGTTGGGCTGTTAAGGCCTTCCAGTCTTCTCAATGCCTATGTCTGTGTGCCTGCCCATATCAGTCTGTAGCACTGTTGTGATGACAATATCTGATCCTTAAAAAATACCAGCGAATGTCCATAGTATGGATGTCTCCTGAGCCCAGGCTGCCCACTCATCCCTAGGTTGGTGCAGGAGGCTGCAGAAGGTAGGCTGGATTATAGGATTTTTTCCTGGCTGCACAAGAGGTGTACCCACTGTCCAAAATGATAGTGTTGGCTCATCTTTGACCATCATGCCATAGATGCCCAAGCCTCTGAAAAGGCACTCAGAATGTGTTTTCTTGCCCAATTTGCAGAGAACATCTTTTTTTGCTCCTTGTATCTTATTGCTGAAGGAAGAATGAAGATTTAATGTTGTGCAAGCCACATGCTGTTCTTTGCTTTTTTAATTTTGCCCTTCTGTTCAACCTTAGGAAGACTGACATATTTACTGAAGTTTGCAGGCTGATGCACCAGTGTTGGCTGACATGCTTTGAAGTTCCAAGCTAGACATCCTCAGTTTCACACAAACACTCCTAATGTAAACCCAGCTGCACTGCTGAATCCTTGTTTTCATCCAGCTCTGGAACAAAAGCAGAGAATGGGTTTAGACTGAACCCATGGAGATCACACCCCAGGGAAATGCTATTAGATAACCCCCGACAAAGTGAAACATTGACTTCAGTAACATTCTTGCTCCAGTGACTCTAATCATCTGAGGTTTTAATTTCTCTCCCTTTCACCAAACTATGATTTTTTTACTGTGTTGTCTCATTGCTAATCTTTCCTTCCTTCTTGCCAAGTCATTCCTCTTCCAGTTTGCAGAGTTGCCATCCCACTGCTTTCTCAGAAGAAAAATTCAGTCAAGTAGATAAAGAATATCCCTGAAATTCAACATAACGTAGTCAATGTTATAGACTAACTGAGCATAGGTCATTAACAACCTTACCATTGAATAGTAAACTTTTAAAATTAATTGACTGTGTTAAGGAGCCCGTTAAAAAGTGTACTCTCTAGAGCATCTACTGACTATGGAACTCACATTTCTCAAACAAATGCTTAAAAGTTAGATGGTATAACCTCAAAATGTGGGTTTCCTTCTGTTTGTAAAGATATGCCACCTCCAGATAATCCAGATGATCTTTAAGGTCCCTTCCAACCCAAGTCTTTCTGTGATTCTATTTTCTACATTGCCTTTAAGAATTACTGGGAGTTTAAGGTAAAAAAACTAAATCAAAGAACTGCAGTGAATTGCACTAATCAGTCACACCAGTGAGTCTCAAAGAGCTTAGTAATCTTTAGTTTTGCTGGGTTTTTTTCCAGTGCAATTGCCTGCACCACTCTGCTAGTGGAAAAGATTCTTTCAACTGCTCTTATGATTGCTATTAAACATGTATGGATGTTATCCAAACAAAAGCCTTATCCAAGAGCCTTATGCTTTTTGTTAATCCAAGAAACATGGAAAGGAGTAAATGTCATGCAAAAAAGGTGCTTTGGACAGATCATACAGATAAGAGGACATAGTTCTGAAAGCAGAGAAAAACTTATGGAGCAGTGTGCAAACCTAAAGCTCAAACTGCCTTCAGATATTTGTCATGAGTCTGAAAGTTACATTCTGCTACAAGAATGAGAAAAATGAGCTCTTCCAAAATTTTAGTGCCTGTTGCTTTTGTCCTGTTGTGAATTTTTTGTTCCTCTATGCAAACTTCCAAGTACAAAGGTGGCTATATTTTTCATGCTTCATTCCTCCTTTTGATCTTTAGAGCTCGTCTCGTTTGTGCATATCATAGTTAACCACCCGCTGAAGGGTACAAACTTTTTTATTTAGAGGTAATTTATTTATATCAAGTGGTCTGTGAAGAGGCCTTACTGTTTCTAAAACTTTTAAGGTACTTCCTTCTTTACAATGGGAATGCTCTCAGATTGTTAGGGAGAAAAAAAGAAGCAATGGTGGCAGTTTAGAAGCTATAATTGGGATGTAAATGGTTCACAAGTACATCTCTCAAAACTTCTTTTTAAAGGGTGAAATTCATACCACGTGACTTTCACCACGATAGAGTCCCCCTAAGACCCAGAATGGGGTCACCTAAACCAAGAGTGCAATTCTATGGTGGTTCTTAGGAAAAAAAAAAAAACCTAAAAATTGGAATTGAATTAATGAAACAAGATAATTGCTGATATTCCTCTGTATATATCTGACAGATTTTCCCTTTTTGAGCATCAATCAATTTCTTTCTTTTGTTTGATTATCTTTCAGTATCATAAGTTGGGTACTACCTGGCAGATATTCTACAGAAATAAAAATATTTGTAAAAATGGAAACACTTAAATACTGTTATCTGAAACAAAGTGAATATTTTTAAAAACACAGTAGTATCTTTTGGAAGAATGAACAGGAGCCCATATTTTTTGACAAAATTGTGAATATCAAATCCCAAACTAGAAACAATGGTAACGTAATTTGCGTGATAACAAATACAGACCATATTAAGCTTTATCTCAAACACAGAGTAGACCAGTCCCTGTTTTCAGAAATCATCTTCTAGAACGTGGAAATCACTGGGGCTGGGATGAACTATCCTGGAACAGCAGAGAATTGGCTTTCTGCCAGAGACTTCCTTGAGCCAGGTCGTTTTGCCCCAGTACCCACCTGTAAAATGAGAGATTTTACAGGTATTCATGTATTCATGATGAACCCATCTGATTAGACGAACAATCAGAAACAAAGACCGAAATATATTAACAACCTGTGCTCCTCTCTAAGGAAATTAGAGGCTAACTACAGGCAGTAGGATGTCTGATAATGAGCTCCAGCCTGTGGAGGTGGAGCCTTACATTTCAGAGTTCATTCACCATCTTCCTTTTTCAATCTTTTTCATGGAAAGGCAATTTCTTCATGAAGAGTTCTGTGAAATCTGACAGGATTTTTATGTTAATTATGTTAATCTTGTAAAAAGATTTCTGAATTCATTTTAGCAGAGAATCTGCATTCAACTACTGAATTTGCAGACAGCAATTTTAAGATATATGAATCCCGATATTTTACGATGTATTTAGGTAATAAATAAAAGGTATCACATTGCAATTGTTTGCCTCAGATTGCTGCAGTAAGACCTTTGTGAGGTAGAGAATTGTTCAAGATTCATGGTTCAATAATTGAATTAGCACAGTTAAGAGATAATTCACAAAAGTCACAGTCCAAGTGTTCTTTGGTAATAAATGAAACAAACCAATTTATTTCTTTCCTTCTT
Source organism: Pomatostomus ruficeps (assembly GCA_013400735.1). Taxonomy (NCBI): domain Eukaryota; kingdom Metazoa; phylum Chordata; class Aves; order Passeriformes; family Timaliidae; genus Pomatostomus; species Pomatostomus ruficeps. Next base: position 85,879 of record VYZT01014001.1, read on the forward strand.
TCTTTCCTTAGTTCTTTGGTGATGTTGCTATTTTCTTAAACTAAAATATGTCTGAAATAAACAACTTGGATTAATTCCTTTTCTTGAAGCCTTTTCCTTCTGCCCTTAGACCCCAACTCCAAGAAAAGTGGAAAGGGATTCCCTTGAATTCACATTTTTGAGGTAGGAAAATGTGTTCCAGGCATTTATTGCACGTTTGGTTCATTTTCACTGATAAAATGGGTCTGTATGGTGGAAGATTCTCCTCTGCTCCTGTCTCCTCCTTCAGCTAAGCAATAATGGGGAGACAGGGCTGTGAAGTCACAACCCACATTGTGAAAAGAGATCGCATCCATCAAACTGTCACCCTGGTTTTCTCTCCAGGGTCACAGAGGAACAAAGTCAGCTTCTGTCAGGTTGAAATAGCATTGGTAAGTGTTGGTGTGTGTGAAGCTGGTGGCTTGAAGTCTATTTATTTTGTTTGAAAGGCTCAAACAGCATGCTGCCAAGCAGAGGAACAAGCAGGAGGAAGCCTCCTTATAAATTATTACTGGAAGGCTCACAGCCAACATTTAAGATGTGAAATTATGCCATCTGCTTTTCTAGGTCTTTGATTTACTTTATGGCAGCTGCCTGTTTCTGAGATTTTTGCATCTTGTGGAGAAGTAAAACTTGTGCTAAAAACTATTACGACAACGGTGTTTCTTTAACAAAGGTTTAATGCTTTCTTGAAAAGCAAAGGATATGCAGGAGATGTTATCTCAATATCTATCTCATGTTTTCAAGACAAATTATATTAAAAATATGTTCTCTCTTTTTACATAACCTGGAAATGAAGATAGAAAACTTTTCTCATTATGGAAAGCACAATTGCTTGTGATTTTAGCTATCAGAAGCATTTCAGAGAGGCACCAGTGCTTTTTAATATGGTGACTCATAATGTTATTGATTTGTGTCTGTTGGGGTCTTTTTTCTTATACTTTTTATTATTGATTTTCTGGGGGAACATCTTTGTTGTTGTTTTGCTGTTTGAAATATTTAAGGTTTACTTACATGTTCTTTGTTAAAAAGAAAAACCTTAGGCCCAACAAGGGCTTTAGGAAGTCACTGGCTAATTTTAAAAGAAGGGAAAATCCTAACCTCTTCAGTGCAGGCTATCTGAGACGCGTGCGGGGGACTCCTGCAAGCACCCAGGGGTGTGCTCGTTTCAGGAATGAGTGGCTGAGAGGGTGAGGAAGGGAGATGGGCGCTTTTCCTGGAGATGGGCACTTTTCCGTGCCCTGTCCTGTCGTGCTGTCCGTGCACGGGCTGTACTACCCCAGCCCCTGGCACGCCTGTGGGCTCCCCTCCCTGAGGATGCTGTGCGGCGGCGGGGCCGGGGGCTGAGTGGCAGCAGCATCTCTTCCCCCACCCCCCGGAGGATCGCTCCTGCTGAAGTCATTTGGTGCGCGCTGCTTTTTCCTGTGCGAGGATTAGGGAGTAGGAGAATGGCTTTGTGAGGAAGCTCGGAGAGTGGGAGCTGAAGAGAGGCTGAACAGAGGGGCCGAAAGACTTTAGCCTTTCATAGTTCTTTCAGTCAATTCATTCTGAGAGACCAATTGCATGCGATACGGCAGCTGGGGTTTTGTTTTCCTTTCAGCTGTGTACTGTAGGAGAAGCTGGTAAGGTTATTTTTTTTCCCTTGTTCTACTGTTCCATGATGCTATTGTAATTGCTTTATCGAAGCGACTGTTTGGTGAGGAAGGGAAGTTGGTTAATGATGCTGAGGGTCTTTGCATTGTCTCTGCTTTGTGCAGCTGCAGTTTGGGAAAAGGCTCTGTTTACAGTGCAGGGGCTGGTTTCCGCTGAACAACTTTGCTGTTATTTTTCCAAAGTTGTTTGAGCTTTTCTTTCGGCAAAGCTAGGAAAATAAGCAAATAAACAAACTTGGCTGTTTAGAAATGGTTAGATTTATAGAAGCTGCAATTTGTTGAAAAAGCTGTTCTGCCTAAGTCTTAGTTTCAGATGTTCTTGCTTTGATGTTATCAGATTTGTTACTTTGCTGAATCAACTCCAAAACTGAGTTTTATTTGAGAACCTTTCTTCACAAATCTTTTCATGTTTTCAGCAGGGCCAAGATAGGTCGCTTAAACTGATAGCCAAAGAAAACAAAGCAAAAATGTATCTGTGGAAGGTGAAAATATTTGAGGAAAAGTCCGAGGGGAATTCAGGAATTAAAAAACAAATAAAGAAGCATTAATTCTTGGCAGTAATTTTTAGCAGAATGGTTCTGTCAGTATAATGAGAAGCATGTGGTTAGGTAGAGAATATAATTACTCTTTCAGAAGATCCAAGATGTACAGGTGCATATCCTGTCTAACTGCACCCTTCCAAAGGAAAACTTATCATATTTATCCTCTTCAAGGAAAAAAAAAAAAAGGGAATGTTAAACCAGAAGATATTGGCTATCCTGTTCCTTTTGTTATTTCTAGAATAGTGACTTGAGTTGGTCAGAATCTTTTATTTCCTTTCATATTATCGTGGGAAACTTTAGCTTGAATTGGTCAGACATACGTGAGCGCAGCTTGGGGTATACCATGCCTATTCCACAGGCAGGCTCTGAAAATCCTGCCTGTGACTCAGACGAATTGTAAAGACCATAATTACCAACAAAAGTTTCTTTTGTGGCCATTCAAAATTCACAAACAAGGTAAGAGGGAATGATTGACAACAGTTACACTAGTGATTGACAGAGAACCAAAACCTTGGTCTGTGACTTACTATGTTAGTTTTTCAAGAAGTGTTGACCTTTTTCACTATTATTCTGTTCTTTCTGATGGACCATTCCCAACTGCTCTATTGAGACTAGAATGTCTATCTAAAATGTGCCTTTGTAATTACTGCCTATAGTCTGTATGTCTCTTTACAATGATATGCTTATTTGTTGATGCTGAAACAAAATTGAGAGATGCATTGCAATCAGACCTCCATGAAAGAATGTGCATCTTTTATATGCCTCACATGCTTAGCTATTGATTTCAGCTACAGATTTCACTCCTATGAAGTAATGAAGTGCCACATCCAAATCCTGCAGATTTATACCCCCAGTTCTAGCTGTTAATAATGGAAGGCCCAAGGATATCAATGTGGTTACTCATGTGAGTAAAGATTTGGAGACTCGTTTTCATTCATGAATGAAATGGTTTGGGAAATGCACAGTTACTATGGTTCTCTTTTGGCTTAAAAACAAAAATGTCCATAAAAACAACCACTAATGAGATCTGTTAGAGGAGCCCAAGGATAGAAAAATTCAGTGATTTAATATAAGAATGCAGTATTAATATAAGAATGTGACAGCCGTATTTTAGGAATTATAATAAAAATGTTCCCTCTCTTCAGCTTATTAACAGCTTTAGAAGCAAGGGAAACTTAATCTCTTTGTGTTGCCCCACCAGATATGGCCATGACTCTTGAAATACCACCACAACTATGAGACATTCCTCACCTTAAAAATAAAAGTTAATTTAGGGTGGTCTTTATCACGTACATACCCCTACTCCTAGTGATAAGTGTCAGTCCTAGCAAATGACAATAAACTGATATTTCTGGTTAGGCTTCTCCTGCTTGTCTGTAGGCAAAGGTAATGGTATCTCCAGGGTGCAATGTTTATTTCACATCCTTGGTTTCACTGCAAGCAAACAAGAAGCAGGATGTGTTCTCTGGTTATTGATACCAGTTAAGGCTCCTCAGTTCTCTAATAGAGAAATTACTTTGGTTCAGTGTTTCTAAAATGTTCAACAGCATCCTTTAGTTTACAGAGATAAAAGAGATGTATTTGCTGCTACTTCTTTCCTAGTTTTCATGAATTCTAAATTTTCAAATTGTATTTTGGAAGAAGAATAGGCATCTAACTTAACAGAACTCACAACTGATATTACACCTCTGCCTGTAGATGATAAAAGAACTATATTAAAATTGTTGTGCCAAAGAGCCCTGAAATTACCTATCTGAAACAGAGACTTGGCTATCCTATCAATTTTTAAAAAGCAGAGATACATAAACTTTTATATGGCCATTATTGTTGGAAAAAGGGCCTTGATCACCACCAACATCACATTTATGCATAAAGAAGTAAATCTTGGCTATAAATGTCTTTTACTCAGTTAAAGCAGAACAAAATTCCAAAGGTGGAGGGAAACACATATAAACAAACATAAAATTCATTTACTTACAAAATTGGAGCAATCTAAATATATTCCAGCAGTCATTAGCTATCAGCTGTTTGTCACAACTGAAAGGTTTAGGCAGATCAAAACAGTAATATTGCTTCTCAAAACACATAAACAATTCTGTAAAAGAAAGTGTAGTGGAGCTACCACACTGGTGCTATGCTGGAATTTGGTGGGGTTTTTTTGGTGAGTTTTTTCACATTTCTTGGTCCAAATGTCACATAAACACCAAGTAGAGCAAATATCAAGCTACTTCTATGTTAACGAAACGCTTTCTACGTTTGTTATTGCACAGAGGATTCACAAAACTTACACTTAAAGCTGAAGGCTGCCCATCTTCCTAGGAATTACTACCTGAAGTGAATGTCACTGTAAGTCAGGCTAAGCATACTCTAAAAGAATTCTACTTGTCTTATTCTGAACAGGAGGAAAACATACCTGGGCCCTCCCGGGAAGCTGTCACGTTGCAAACAGTAAGCAGCAGGAGGTCCAGTCTGGTGAGAAAGGACAGGAATTAGCAAGCACAGCTCCCACTTAACTGCCTGACAAAACAAGAGGTTTTGAATGCTGTTTCAAAATCATCATTTATCATGTTTTTTAAATTGCTGTGAAACTAGTTAGATACCAATTTGGTATTTTTTTACGCATAATGTAATAGAATATAGAATAGGCTGAGTATTTTTGTCATACATATTTGAATGATATTTACAGTTTCTAGATATGTCTATGTAATTTTCAAAAGTTTGTGATGGAAATCTGCACGATTGCTGGTGCATCTTTCTGCTATGCAGAATCTCTAGCACCTTAGAATCACAGTGTGTTCCATAGCTTGGGATTTTCTTGTTTTGAAATCCATTGTAAACAGGCAGAAATTGAACTGCTGAGTAGGAGATCATTTGCAGGAGGGTTTGAATGGATGATCTGTGGGAGATTGTAACCATATACGGCTAAGGTTTGAAGAGTTCACAAACATCCCACTCTCTTACTGGGGTGTGCTTCAGTAATGTACGGCCATATCCCTTCATCTTTGGAAAGTTAAACATTTACAAGCATGTTATACCTCTTGGCTGAATGTAAGCAATCTTCATCTTTGAGATCTCAATTTTTTCTAGAAAAGTAGTATTCATTTTCCATTATGAACTTCCCGGTTTTAAGAGATTGACTTGTGGTCCATTAAAGGTTAAAATTCAACCCATGTGGTGTGGCAGACTGGGCAGGATGCTGTCTGTCATAGCTGATGCAGAGTGAAATTATAGAGATGTGTGGTCTCATCCAATTAAAACTGACTGAAATGTTAATGGTCTTTTGGCTGACACTTTAGGAAAGACCACCAGTGATTTCCTAATGGGAAAGAACTCTTAGCTTCCAACAATACCTGAGTCTGTCCAAGCCCAGGACATTATTATCTGACATCTATGGATATTTGCAGGAACTTTTGAAGTTTTCTGGATTGCATATAGACAGAATAGAGAAATGGATTGTTTTTACTGCCATGAATAGGAGTATCATAGTTCAGTGCTAAATAAAGGAAGCTAAGGGTCAACCTGTCAGTCAAAACTCATCTACATTACAAAAATGCAGGATTTTTTTTTCATGCATTCATCCTTCTTAACCAGTGCAAACCCAGTGTAGAACTGGTGTAAACTGAGATTTCAGGACTTCAAGAACTTTCAGAGCATTCTCAGGAGGCGAATGAGTTTTGACTGCCTCTGCACCTCTCCCAAATACTAGACTCTGCACTGGGTGCTACTGCATTTCATGACTATTTCTGTACTCCACATCTTTTGCTGCCTAAGTAAATTAATTGCCCAGAAGGTGTTTTGAAATGTCAGTAGATGCTGAGAGAAAATAAGAGTGATGGTTGGGAGCACGTGAAGTACAACCTGATTGGCATTTGGTTCCAGATTAAGATTCTAAAACTTGGGCTTCTGTGTGTAAATGTCTATATGTGATTCAGCTCCAACGACAGCTGACACCTGAAGTACGATTCTGTTGGCCACAGACAGGGATCTGCTGCCCCTAGAGATGCATTAATGGTACCTCAGACATCCACATGGGACTGAGAGGTGACACAGTACATATGGACACACTGCCTTTCTGGAGAAGTAGCTCTGCCAGGGCCTCTGAAATGAGGTCTCTCTGTATAGACCCCTCAAGAGGGAGTCCATCTCAGCAGCTCTTCCCATTCCACTGCTCATGTGGGCTGGATCACTACTGGCTACAGAGCCAGCTTTCACAGTTAGCCTGTCTACAGGCAGCTACACGCAATTTGAATAACAGCTGATTTTTTACTCATTTTTATTATGTCACTACTATTGAAGTAAAAGAGTTATTTATGGACTAATATGAAAGTGTTCCTATTCATTATGGTAATAGGAGGAAAAAGGAAAGCAGGAAGGAAGGAGGAAATTGTATTTGTCCTATCTTCTGAAGGTACCTTATTTGAATGCTTAAATTAGGACATTTGTCAGCTTTGTAAACAATTGAGACCTATATAGACCTTATCTCAGTTATTTAAATTCTGTATAAAACCCTAGCCAAGGGGAGACAGTCTCCTTGGACTGATTCATGTGGCCTTGGTGAGATGCTGAGCTGATAACATTTAGGACTAGTTGATAGAAAATACCAGGCATGCTCATTATAGCTTAGGTCATCTGAATATTACGCCTTCCTAAGGTTATTCTAAATTCTTTTAATGTGTGTTCAGACTAAAAGAGATTGAACCAAGATATCTATCATTATGTTCTATGAATCTAATTTGGCATAACTTCACTCTTAAATGGTTGGAACTGACTTCTAGATGTACTTGTCTCTCTTCATGTGGGACCATCACCTCTGAGAAATTAATTGTAGCACTCGTCAGGCCGGCCTACTAGGCCGAGGAGCCTCAGGAGAGCTAAACAAGGACCACACTGAACAGCAGACGGAGGAGCAGAAAGAGAGAGAGGGCGGAACCCTCTGCTTTTATTTATATGTTTTCACAAATCACCGTGGATTGGAGGTAGAAATGACTACCTCTTTAATCCACTGGTCAAAGCATCTGTTAATCATATTTCTCCACTTAGTATACTGGAATTTATAAACATAGGATAGCATAGATAGTTACTAAGAAACTATGGCTATGTTTACAGAAGAGGTCTGAGAAAAATGTTACAGAAAGAAAAACACTGCAAAACTACAAACTCAAGGCAACAATTAATCTCAGGAAAAAAATGCTTTCCTTTTGTTAGGTATCACTCACATGAAGCCCTTTTGCTGACACATCTTTAAACTTTCACATTGTTTATGCTTTTTTATAGTGTTTGCCTAATGTATCCATGTGTATTTTGAAAAAAATATACATTTGCACTCTACCTCAATTCCTTTGTTGTCAGAAAATTATTTCCTCAACTGAAAAACATAAATTATAAGTCCAGTTATTGTCTGTTTTGGGGCCCATAGCTAGAGTTCAGATGGCAGGGCAATTGTGGAAGGGTTTACCAATTTACATATTAATGAAGCATAGTTTGATAGACTTTGATTAATATAGGCTCAGTCAACATCTTAATTAGCCAGAAGCACATCATGGGGCATTGGTGCCTGTCTTCCGACCCCTGAGACTTTTGCCCAAGCAAATACAGATTCCTCAATAGCTGTTTTCCATAGCATTGTTAAGGCGAAGACCTTAATAATTGCTGTAATGGGGGAAGTTGGTTAAAAACTGTTTGGCCATGTGTAGAACACCTGAGGTAGCAAAGCATCTTCATTAGAGGGCAGATCCCAGCCAATTTATAACCTGGATCAGGTATGATATTAAATAACACATTTGTGCCAAAACCACGTTGTGCACAGAATGTTTTTTAAGAACTGTGGATGTTTTTATCTGATTGATTAGTTCCACATGTATACAGCCCCAGGAATCTCTCCACAGGAGCCCACATGGAATCGGGATAAGCACAATTTAAGTATGCCTTTGTAGCTGAGTAACCTGCTGGGCAGGACTTCATCTCTGTTAACAATGTCTCTCCTGATATTTTGTATAAAGGCTTGCTAGTCTGCAGCTAATTTATTTTACAAGTAAAAATCAACTTTCTCCATACAGATATGTTTTTAAATTCCTTGAATACTATCAAATATTGTTTTTAAAAGCTAGCCTCTCTGAGGACTAACTCCCAGTGGGACAAGGAAATGTTTAAAATTTTTGCCCATTTGATTCCTTGCTGTACATCTTTCACTGCTGCAGAATATACACAATAATATGTAGATAGAAATGTTGGGTGCATATTTATTTTTATTTTCAAAAGGAAAATTTTGTTATGAAATGTTTGATTTTAGTGGGAAAAAGTTCTTTTATTGAATGAAACCAGAAAATTATCTCCCTTATTGTATGTTCCCACTATCACAAATATGCAGAATAAAAGTGCAAATAACACATACACTGTGTAATTTCTCTCCTTGCTTTCATGATAGCTGGTGTAAGAGCCACTCGTGGTGACAGAAAAACATCTGTTGTGTTGTGTGGAATTGGCATCTGAGCAAAACAGGGAGCAATTTATGACCTTATATTTTCTACTGTCTTCAGGCACAACATTGTGATTTTCTGCTCGGTTTCTGAGAAGAAGAGATAAGAACTATCTTTGAAAGCAGTACCAGTCACTGCATGAGTGTCGGATTCTATCCTAGCCTTCCACCTGAAGGAACTGATATAACATCCTCCCATATAGAAAGTCTTCCCTCCTTGCAGAAATGCAGCAAAGTTTCCCTGAGATCAAAACCACTAAGAAATTAAAGATATCTCTTGCCAAAATGAAGAGAATTTATTAGTGGAAAAGATCCAGGAAGCTTCCTTGGTCTATTTGCCTGCCAATGTCTTGTTATTTATTATATCTTCTCAAAGGCTGCATTATGTCCAATCTACTCCTGCAGGTTTTAGTGACAGGCTGGACTCTTATTTAGAGGTTTCTTTTCTTGTTATTAAATGTTCACATCATGCTCATGTTTGTAATACAAATCATCCTGCTCTCTTCAACTCAGGTCACTAAACAAAAGAAATACTCTGTACATAATCATAAAAACATTTTCATTGCATTTTTAAACATACTGTAAGTTTCAGATGAATGGTGAGAATTTGTATTGAATCCTTTTGTGAAAAGCAAACCTATAAGGCTATTGAAGCCCTAATGTTTACCATCATAAAATAAAAATTTCATGCCTTGAAATATGAAGAGATACAAATTGCCTTGACATATAGTACTTGAAATATCTTAGGCTAAAAAAGAGCAATTTTAATCTTCGTGGAGCCAGGCATTCAAAAAATTCAGCAGCTATCTGCAGTTACAATATTACATTAATGTGGATACTACCAGCATTTCTTGGCCTAAGTACAAAGCAATTGATGGGTACAATTTTTTTTAAGGCTAAACACATATTGATAGAGCTCCCACTGAGGTTGCTGCAGTCTACAGATGTAATGTGGTAACTGAAAGTGGCTGCTTGGATGAGTAACATGACTAAAGCTAGAAATGTCAGTTTTTAATGGCTAAAAAATACAAGAGAAAGCATCTTATGAGACCTTTAAACACTGATTCTTGAGATGATTTTTGTAGCTGGAGTTTGGATTTTTTTTTAACTATGGACAATAGCATTGGAAACTGTTCCCTTCTAAATACAGAAGGAAACTTTTCTAACAGATGGTTATAACTTCAGCCTTACCTCCTCTTGAACATCAGCAGAGGAAACTGCTTGGTCTCTATTTTATCTTTTGTTAGATTCATATTACTAATATGTTTTATATTATTCCTTGTTACTTTTCCTTCTGATATCCATCCTGGATAAGTATTTAAAAATGGGGATGTATCTTTGCTAACCCCCATGAATCAAAATGACAGATTGTTTCACTGTTAATTCTAAAGGATGAGTCTTTTCATACGTGCCTTCTGGAGGTTTGTGTCTTTCTGCTTTACAGCAGAGGCTCACATACTTAGATTTAACCCCGAACTTCAATGTTTAAAACGTGAGATAAATCTCTCCTTTAATGACTTAAATTTGGTGCCATTATAATGTTAAAGTCTGCAGAACTGTCTTGACATTTAAAGAACATAAAATACCATCCCTACACATACAGACTGCAAAAGATTTTAAAGAGGAGACACATCTAAAATACTTAATCACTCTTTGAAATTAACAGTTAACAGTAAAAAGTGTATATTAATGTGTAAGCTGTTTTTCTCTGGAAAGTTGTAGCACCTATTTTCAACAGTTTTAGAACATAATATTCTAAGGGTTTCTTGAGTTCTTAGATTAAATACAGAATTCAAGTGAATACAATCAAAAAACAAAGCAAAATGTTAAAATGTGGTTGGAGCAGTGTGAGTGGCATTTTCTTAGGATACTTAGTTTGTAAGTCCTAAGCGTGAACAACTGTTTTGTACAAGTAGTATGGTTTTCCATGTAAGTGCTTACAATGAATTTCAAAGAGGAAAAGAGATAAAAATATTATGTCTCATACACAGAATTCATCATGTTGTTATATCCCCATAATCAGTCATCCTCCTGGAAGTATTCAGGTAGTTGCACTGTAATTAACTTGCATTTGCACCATGTTTTTCAGCATAAGGAAATACGTACAAAGTGCTCCCATTTTACAGAAAGGGAAACGAAGAGAGAGGTTCAGTGTTTTGATCTGATTCTGGAATTTCTGTGCCAAGTAGGTCGCTGGTGTTCATGATCAGAGGTCAGGACATTTTTCACATATGCTTCTCTCTCTGCCATAAGAAGAGGTTTTCCCAGAATCAGTTCCAGGGAGACATATTGGGGAAGCAGGTGGAGCCTTATTAACAAGACACATTTATTTGAGTACAATTGTAGTCATTAACAATGCAGCCATTGAGCTGAATATACACAGAAAGTAAATATTTATGTGACTGGTGATCTAGCTGGAAAAAGTGGAAAATGGGGGGAAAACTTATTCTGTTAGATGTCTGTCTCTTTCTGCTATGCCATTTCCATGTTGTCATCTTTGTATAGAGCTGTAGTCTTGGAAATAATAGGTCAAATTGAAAAAGTTTAATGTAAAAAGAACCCAAAATAACCAAAAACCCCCAACAAACAAAATGCTGGGAAAAAGCAGGCCAAAAAAACCCAAGCAGCTGTAACTCATACTGTTCAGTGTGAAAAATGTGGCGTTAATTCTCTCTATTTTTTTTCTGTAGGAGATCATTAGAGGGCTTTATGGTCTTTCCAGACTAGTACAAAAGACATTCGATATCTTATGTGTCTCTATGAATTTGAAAGATATGACCTCCATAGGGATACTACTGTTGGTTTTACATCATTAATGTTTTCCTTCATTTATTTCTGCAGAATACCTGCATCATCTTTTAAAGTGGGAATTGCCTGGGGTGACAAATTGAATCTTGACTCTTTGCACCTGATGCCACAAGAGCCTATAAATTAGTCATGGGCTAGGAAGATACAATCCTAAATGTTTCTATTTCTCATAGAAAAAAACAACCCTTGGGGTCACCAACAAAGAACGGAAAACCTGTACTTGTTAACAAGAAAGCAATTAATTATTTACACACATATGAGTATTTGCCATTAGCATATTTAGTTAGGAATCCTTGTTCTGCTAGATTTACTTCTGCCCTTGAGAGTGAAGCTGTTAAGGAAAGGTTTTCATCTACCCTTTTTTAAAGCTGGGAAAAGCAAACAACAGAAAATATGATTCTAAAGCAGGGCTATATGTGTCCATTGCTTTTGGCCTTTCAAAAGGAACAAAGATTAAGCTATCCTATTGCAAAGTTACAATAGCCTGGAATCACTAGTAGTGACTGTACTATCACCCATATGGCGGTTTATTATTCTAGCACATTCATGGCCAGGATGAAGCAAATAAATTATTGAGTGCTGTGGGTGATTTCATTTATGTATGTATGTGTGTTTGTCATTGTTAGAGCAAACAGCAGAGGAAAGCCTTACATCCTAATATGACTCCCGTGGGGAATCTTAATGCCATTCAGCCAGGTGGAGCTTCTATTGCTTTTTTTCCCATTCACTGCCATCCACCTATCCATCATAATGGCCTGAGCAGTTTTCATCCATGAAAACTCCTTGCTATAGCAATATATATCTTTGTAAATGAAGTCTGACACCCCTGAGGGGAACAATATAGACTTCTAGGAATTCTCATGTATTTAATCTGTTTTAAGGCCTGAAAAGTATATTTCTGTAATAAAATATTTTAAGACCTTTTTGTCCAGTGAAATTTTTTTTCCATGGCAAGTGACCCACAGGACTGGGCCGGATATGAACATTTAGGGGTTTCAAATGGATGCAGTATGATGCAGGTATTTTTAAAGATTACTCTAAGGTGAAAGGACCCCACCCGCATCCTCCTCACCCCCAGTATCTGAGCAGTTTGAAAGCATAAATGTTCATGTTATCCCTGCAGACCTAGGCACAAAACTCCCATTGGCTACAGCCAAAGTTGCATGTATGCATCCAAGTGCAGTATTCTGGTTTTGAAAGTTAACTAGGATATAAGAGAATAGAATTGTGTTTTGTATAGCACCTTTCATACTTTTTACAGCTCAAAGCACCTTACAAGGACATAAATGAGAGACTGCTAGCACAGGGAGCACAAAGGAAGGCTGAGAAGATACTAAGTGCTTAGCAGGAGATCACACGATGTTTCAAAAGGCAGAGCTTTTACTAAAGCTTGATTTACTAAAAAAAGCAATAGTGGTCAGAAACACTGATGTTATTTTTTTTCTGCTTCCTGTTCCTCCCTGTCTCTTACATCCATAAAAGATAACACCAAAATTTTGAGATTTTTTTAACCCACTGTCTTTAAACTACTGACATCTTTTTCCTTAGGCTTTGTCTTCTGAGTGTTCAGCAAGACCTGGGTGTTAGTTTTGAAAAACAAAATGTCTTCTCAGCTTTAGCCATACAGTGTGAAACACTTTAGTCTAGTTGTGCTGACATCATATGTAGAGCTGTGGAGTAGGATACGTGGAGTCATTTGGAGAGAAACCCTCCTAAGCAACTAAGCAAGGTGGGCAGTGGTCTGGTACCTTCTGTAGGGCAACCTGTGCTGCCTGAGCAGGGGCATCTGAGTTGGCTCTGTCTCTGCGCACTCAGGACTCAGGGTGTGTGCATCACCCGAGCTGACAAATCCTGTGGGGAGCATGAGTTCAGAGCCAATATTATCATGTTTAGCTTGAGCATAGCCATGTCTTGTGAGTGCTTCCGATCTATTGGACTCTTCCTATGCAGCTTCTTGCCACGACCTGGGTAAACCTTCACTGTGCTACCCAGTAGCTTGAACAGCAAGGTATGTGGGTCAAGCTCCACGGAGCAATGAGGACCTGCCATAAGAACCCAACCACAGGGGAAATGCTGAGCGAGCAGATTCCTCTGTGAAGCTCATGGTGAGATTTGGGGTAGCTGAAAGGATGCAAGGGTTGGTAAGCCTCTTGAGCCCAAATAAAGTTAAGTTTTTAAGGCAAAAGGGTCAGTCATTGCCTGAAGACAATGTATTTAGCCTGAAATTCCTGACTCCACCAACGGAACAATTTTTAGAATTTGTGGGTTCTCATTATCTTGTTTCTGATGCAACATGATAGTCGCATGTGCCTGTAATTTCCCCTCTGAATCACTCTGTGAGTAAGCTTTCTTGCAGTGACTGCATAGTTCTCGTTGTATACAAGTCTCTCTTCCTATTACTGACATCAAGATTAGATTTATCTGATTATATTTGCTTAATTGTTTAATTTGTTAAAACATTTATTAGAATGCTTCTGGAATTATATACTCAGTATTTTCACTATAAAAATAAGCAGGAACATGTGTATCTATCTGCTACTGCATATTAAGTGGTAGGATTTGATTTGGGGCAGTGCCAGGAAATTGCTACTTTTGTAGTCTGGATGGAATAGCTTGGATGCAATCAAGGGTTTTCTTGCTGTTTATTCTCTGCCTTACAGTACATAGGATTATGGGAGGTATTCTTAAGTAATTATCATAATAATAAGATTGCATGCCTACAAGCATCTGTAGAGACATGCACACACTACATTTACAACTCTTATATCTGATTTTTTAACAGCTCTACTTTAATTGCTTAGTTGAACCGCTTTATTTATTTATTTATTTATTTATTTATTTATTTATTTATTTTTATACATATCTATATATCTGTTAACATATCATTCCTGCTTGTTACCCTTTTTAGGTGGGGGTGAAGGCTATCAATACTGCTGCCACAGAACCCAGTTTTTTTAACCATTTAGTGCCTGGGGCCCATTTTGCCTCATTAACTCACAAAAGATTCCCTATTAATCTGTAATTTTGCACTTTAGTGTTGCAGTGGGAGCTGAAATAAAAATAAAATGAAGAGGCCTGATAAGAAGCCCAGAGGTTTCTAAACTATAGTGTTTTAGCTAGAGTTAAGGGAACAATTGCCTTACTCTTCAGATCAGGCAAGCAGTCACAGGCAAAAGCCATGTCATGAAGGACTAAGTGGAGTGGGGTCAGGGTGCTGCTCTAAGGGGAAGCATTGGGAGAAAAAGAAAAGCTGGAAAGGAGGTCACGGCAAGAGTTTTGGGAAAAGAGACTTGTCTGCTCCAGCTGCTGACTGAAGCTGCACGCTGGGCTGAGGTGTGGGAGCCAGCTGGGAAGGAGCAGCTTTGCCTGGGCATAGCTGCCCTTCCCTGCTCCTATGGGGCACCCATTGGCACCCATCACCTCCTGGCAAACCAGGCAGGAAGGGCAAAGTCACTCTCCTGCCCCCATCATCTGGCTGCTTCCCTTACGTGCCTAGAGCTGGCTGTCATGGTTCTTGTGCTCTGTGTAATACTGGCATAAAAAAGGAAAAATGTAACCCCCAGAAGTGTATGCATGTGTATGGTTACACAGAAGGGTTTGTCAGCAATGGGCTACAGGGTAAGTCAGCAGGGCAGGCAATGAATGTCTTAAAATGCTGATAACATTGACTGTACAATTAACTGTGTTTTGCCAAAAGGCAGTGTATGCGTGATCAGTGTGGTTAGGGTCTTACCGATATCTGCCCTTCCAAACAGCAAACAGGTGTGGGAAATGGGATAGTTTGTGGGTTGTCCTCAGAAACAAAGATTTCTATAGTCCCTTCCACTTAAAGGGGTTACAAAGCCTGAGCTAAAGCTGATGAACACCATGGAGTCAGCAAGCAACAGGTATTTAACCTGAGAGTTGGCATGCTTTGCACAACCTTCTCTGCATCTGCTCTGCAGTGGAAGGGAGCTTGTAGCAGCCCTTCTGGCTATCACAAGACTTATTTTCCCTTTCGGGAGCTCTCTGCCTAGGCTAGCATGAGCACAAAATGAGGTCTTTTCTTACCCATAGAGGAGAGCTAGCTTTCAAAAAGCATTAACCTCCTGCCAGAATCCACCTCTTTCACAATCATAATATTTTAGCTTAAAAATCATAACATGATAAAGACAATTCTGCATTCCTTTTTTCTAGCCTCTGGCTTTCAAATTGTAGGGGTTATATTCAGGTCAGACTGTCAGCTCTCTCTCTGTAACAGTCTAAGGGCTAAATCCCTTTTTAAAAAGAAAATAAATCTTCAGTTCTCACATAATGACTTGGTATCTGGAGCTGAGGCTTCACAGGAAAGATCAAATAGCCTAAGCCTTGTGACAGAACTGTAAGGAATGGCAATGCCTCATTATCCCATAGAGTAACATCTCAGTTATAGTAGTCTTTGAATGTTCTCTGAGACAGATGACCAAGAATATATATAGTCCCAGTGACAGGAGACAGTACTGCTCCTATGCTGTGTGTGTTGGGGATTGTCATTTGTGCTCCAGATTCCCATATTGTTATAGCTGCTCCCTCAAGCATTGCATGGGGTTAATTCCATGGTTGTGGCATGTAAAATGGTAGCAAGATGTGAGATACTGTGCAAAAGTTAATGACTCATGGGCACAGATGGGGCCAAAATTGGTTATGACTGGCTGCTTGGCATTAAATTCGAGAAAAACAGAGATGGAGGGACAATACAGTGAACAGCTTGTTCTTCCTCGGTGATCTTCCCTGAAAAGAGCAGGACCCTTGTCCCATTTGGCCCCAAACATGAGCTCATCTGAGCCTGCACACTCTTCTCCAACAGCTGCAGCTGTGCTGAAGCAACCTCTGTGCCTGTGCTAATGGGATAAAAGCATTTCCATGTGCTCTTTTCATTCACAAAGCACATGCCCCTCCCCACGGCCTCCAGTGTATCCTCATTCCCTTGAAATGGATTCCAATATTAAAGCCTGCTGCATTTAATTATTGCTAAGTCTGGGAGGAAATAAAATCTTACAGCCATTTTAACGTGTTTCAAGACAGGTAGGTATAAGTCACAAATGCGCAATGACCTACAGGAAATTCAGAAGCCACCAGAAAGCGGTAATATGCTCTGAAGAGAGAGATCATAAAACTTACATGGTCTTCTCAACCATGTGTGTAGGGTTCTGCAGTTCCTGGTGTGATGAGTATCATTCCTCAGCAAGGATCTCTCACAGTCAGTCTGTGGCAAATGCAGGATGAACTAGCCTCAAGGTATGACATGGTAACACTCTGGAGGAGTTATAAACCAACCCATGAACAGGTGGATTGCTGCTGGGAGAATTTTGTCCTAAAAATTATTAAATGCCCATGATTTCAAATTAAGTCAAGTGAAAGAGCTTGGCTTCAACCCTTTTACCTACTATATGCAAAATAAATTTTTTTTTGCTTGTGTGAGTATAGAATGAAACACATATGGACAAGTTTTCCCCATTATATGTACCCCTGCAATCCCTCTGCTTTGCTTCTCCCACAAATTTCTGATTTTGGGGAAATACTGCATTATCCATTGACCGGCCAGTGGACATCTACTCTTTGATTCAAATGGAGTTTTGTGTGTATATATGTACACACATTCTAAAAGGTGTGTCTGCTCTTCCCCATCCCTCTCCTTTGTCCAGCACAAAAACCATTGCTTTCTTTAAGTAATGTTGTAGCAAAACAGCACCAAAACAAGAAGAAAACCATTTGGGCTACATTGAGGGTCAGTGCAAAGAAAAGAGTACTGAAATGAAGCTGTTCTTAGCAGGGGGGGCTGAAGAAAGAAGTGTATTTCTATCAAGTTGAAGTTCACAGAAAATCTTGGTTTACAATTTAGCATCATTCTCTCTTCTCCCATTAGAATATCCATTATGATATCTGTCAGCCACAGCATCAGCAGGCAAGCTCAACTCTCCTGGGGTTTTGGGGTTTTTTAAAGTATTTATATATTTTTTGAGAAGCAAACAATCAAAATAGAAACCATGGCTTACTTTCAGTTTTGCACTTGCACTACGTGCTTCTTGACATTGCCTTTTTTATTAACGAATCATTTATTTTCTTCTGATGCATAATCACATTACTCTTTCTTCTTGCATAAAATTTTCCTATGAAAGTTTAAAGACTCTTGTTTTTGCTAGAAAGCCCTCCTGTCTTTTTGTTTCTAAAGACTTCTTTTTTCGTAAATCTTTATACTACACAAGAAAAAAAATTACTAAGAGATTGGAGAGATATTTCTTGGAAGGGGATGTAAAAAAGCATATATTATATTTTGTGGACGATGATACACCTAGTAATGGGGTTGGAAGAGCTTAATCACTGTTTTTCACGTGGAGGTGAAACTGTTTGCTAATGCCTGTTGACAATACGTGTTGATGATTCTAGGCTTCTAGCCTGAGCTCTGGGAAATGATGATAAATTCCAGACTCTAATCAAACATCTTTCAGAAACATTAACATTTGCTACATGAACATATTTTTCTTTTCTCTATTGCATGTAATGGATGTTTTTAACATTGTTTTCCAGTCTTTTTATAAAGCATAACAGATGGCCACTGCTTCTAATGAAATAATTATATTACTTAACCCTTTCCTTGGAAAACAAAAAGCTTGGACTTGACTTTTCACTGTCTTATCTTTTGATTTCTATGAAATGTCTTGCAATTGTCATTCATATTTTCTATAAATGACTCTGATGCAAAGACAAGAAAGTTTTTGGTTGAAAAATCTGTTGCCAGTTTTAAAAGAAAGAATGGCTACTTTTCTCAGGTTTGATTTTCATATTGGTCACCCTCTTTCTGTTCATAAAATGTAACAGGGAAAGTTCAATCCAAAAGTCAGTGAGGAAGCACGGAGCTGTTAAGAGCCAGCTCTCAGAGTGATGTGGTAGATCTACACTGCTCTCAGAGATAGATCTTGGGAGTGCTCAGGAACAGCCTTTTCTTGATCTACCTGATGATCCATTGCTTGAGGAATTTTATGTTAATACCCTCTGCGTGTCTTATTTGTGTGTTCTTGGTGACCTGCTAAGGCAGCTGAGTATTATTGAGGTACTAAACTGGCAGATACACTTATGTATGTGGTGTAAAGTGGTCTCTAAAATGGGTTAAGTTCAGGCTCCCAGGTCCAGTGTTTGTGAATGACTGGCTGGCGAGGTTAGTCTGCTTTCTGAAGTCAGTATTTGTTCTGCTGAGAACCTGAACAGTATCACAACAGATGCACTGGGAGTGTTCAGGAGCATCCTGGCAAGATGGGAGTCTTTTTGCAGCACACTGCTGTGTGTGCATGTGAATGGCAGAGAGAGAACAGACTCCTCAGATTCAGAACACACTCAATTCCCAAACATTTCAAGAAAGTATTTGGCCTTTGACATTGATGACATACCAGAGATAGCTAATAATAGCATGCCTGAACTTTTGGTAGAAAAACAAGCACATCCCTCAGCAATTCCCACACTCCTAGGTTAAATCACCACAATATCATATTTATGCCAGGGCTGATGAGATACAGAGAAATATTGAAACCTCAACCAATTAAAAATTTGTTCTCCTTTGAGAGGTCTTTTTCACGAGACTGAAAAGAAGAACAATATGAAAGCAGCTAATCATTTGTCAACACCACTGCTCTTGGACACACATAGGGGTTGCAGGATACTCACATCCCACTCTCTTGCCCAAAGATGCTAAAGTTCTGCTGAATTATGAATTATGAATGGTGGTAAATGCATTTTCATTCACTACCCCTAAAATAAAGGATGTGTGAGTAAGAGGAAGAATTGACTGAATTAAGATAAAGGAATTCCTAAAAGAAAATACTGTGAATGGATGAACTTGGAGAGGAAGCTTCATCTGAAGGTTAGGGTGTATTGCTTTTTGTATTGGTTTTGGGGGGGGTTGTTTGTTTGTTTGTTTTTGTTTGTTTGTTTTGTTTGGGGTTTTGTTTGTTTTGGGTTTGGTTTTTGGGATTTTTTGTAAGATCAATAAATCTGTCTTCAAACTTGGATATATATTTCCAGGTTTGCATGTATTCTGAGCACAGGAGTAAGGACTCAACCTGTTCACACCCACAAATAATATGATTATTCATAAAGGTGGAAATAGCAGTATGTATGCCAAAATTTCATAATATTTACTATTCCTATATTTAGGAAGAAATGAGCAAAGGAAATCTGTGAGTGCAGAAAGGGATAAAAGTTTATTTCATTATGAGGAGACCTGGTTTTAGCATGGATCTTGAAGGGTGTAATAATTAATACAGTAATATTGTTTCCACAGAGTCATCATATATGATAGCTGCCCTGTATTGAACACATTTCTCACCTGTCTGGACACAACATTCAAAACTTGGTTGTTTGTCTGATACAAAAATGTTTGGTTTTGCTGCATACTTCTTTCCAAGGGGAAAAAAACCCCCTACATGTTAAATCAGGAAAGACAGAAGGAATATGAAAATGAGCAAGATGGATTCATACTCATATATTTCAAGTGAATAGTTTGAATTATCTCAAGGTTTACTGGCTGGTGGTTTTATCCCCCCTTATGCTGACTGTCAGGATATTCTGTTGCTATAGGCTAGTGAGGAACATACTCTGTATTAATGGTCAAAGTTCAGTGATTTAATTTTATTTTCACAAGCAGAAAGCTGGTCCTTAACAAAAACTCTTGTGTCCCAAGGGGTAGGCATATGATGGGAAGAAAATGTATCACAAATTTCAAGTATGCAAACTTGTGGCCTTTTAAGACTATAAGAACAGAGGAATTACAACACACAGACCTCACGGTGATAGCAATGCTGGGGCATAAAGTGTAACGCAGCAACTCCTGGGATGCAGCAGTAGTGTGCTTCGTTCACAGCCATTAAAGCTAGGTGAAAAGCAGTTGCTGGTTTGAACCTATGCTGTTCGCTTTGTGTGGAGAAATCAGCTTTAAGCATCAGAAAAGTTTAGAAGTGGAGTTGATGTCATCTCAGGAAGACGTGGATCTTACAATGTTTTAGATGACAGAATGAGTAGAAGTCCCTGCTGTATATGGTTTTTAAAAATGCGTTTTATCGTTGCTAAGTTTGGATCTGAAGCTCAGTTGAGAAGTAACCAAAAGCTGTTAGTATTTTCCCCGCAAACAGAAAGTTTTTGCAGTTTCTACAAGAAACTGGTGTCACGGCTGCCCGGCAGAGAGGTCCCTGCTCCTTTCTGAGCCGCTGGATGTGGGAGCGAGCAGGCTGAGCTCAGCCGGGCGGGCGGAGCGGGGCGCAGGGCGGGGAGCGGCGCCACCGGGGGCTGCCCCGGACCGGCCACCTCGGGCAACCCGCCCGGCCCCGCTGCCCAGTTTGTGTGTATGCACGAGTTTGGTGTTCATGAGCTCGTATTTCCATTATTTCCATTTTAACACAGATGTGTGTGTTCTCAAGCATTGGGACGGGGAAGTGATTGAGTCACCATCCCTGCAGGTATTTAAAAGTGTGCGTAGATGCCTGCCATGCATAGGGACATGGTTTAGTGGTGGACTTGGCAGTGCTGTGTTAGTAGCTGGACTCGATCTTAAAGGTATCTTCCAACTGAAATGATTTGATGATTTGTATGGAACACGTATAGTTCTTCCTCTTCCCACCTCTTGGTGTCATAATTTATCACCCCATCCACTTTTTCACGCTTATTCCTGCAATCATCACGTATCCTGTAAGTGCCACAAGTACCCAAATACTGACATCAGTGACAGAACCATTATGATAGATGATGTCTGTCCTGGCAAACAGAGGGTCAGCTGTAGGTTTGGGAACAGATTCCCTTAAAATTGCTAAACCTTCTGGTGGATGACTTCACCATCACCTTCAAACTTCCCAAGTCAGGTTTGGTGTGCACTGAGGAACAAGGATGCAAGAAAAGCCTTTCTTGCACTTCAGAAAAAAGCCCAAATACAGTGTGAGTATGGATGGGTTTATTTTGTATATAACAAAAGTGGTGACTGTAGAACAAGCATGACAATTTTACCTCAGCTAACTACAGCACAAAAATGCCTCTTGCTGAATGCTTATTATTGTATTTGCAGATTGGCTTCATATGTACCACATGTGCTTATTGTTGTTGCATTCTGATTTCAAGCTTTTATGAAGTGATAAGCCACATATTAATAGTTTTAACAGAAGGTTCTCTAGCTGTTAACATGGTAACACCTTGCAAGAACAACATGTTATGTCCATTTTTCCTTCTAGAAATATGCAACTTTCTGCACTTCAAAATACATAAGGAAAGTGCCTATTTAGTATTTAGATCTGCTCAATATATTATCTCCTATGAATTCTTACCCTGTTGTTCAGTCCTGCAATAAAAATTTGCTGCCTCAGACTGCAAAATACTAATTCATTTCCCAGGAATATCTTTGGGTACAAGCTGTGAAAGCAGATCTGGAAGCTGCAAGCACACTTTCCTCTTGCTGAATCTTACTCCAAACTGAACTGATTACTAACACTATAATAGTAACAGGTGTTCAAATATATCCAACTAAGTTATTAGCCAAGCTTGGAGGATTCTTTTTGTTTTCCCTGACCACAGCCAGGTTATCAGTTTCATGTGGATGTAATCCTACTCGTATTTACCTCAGTAAAAATTGGGCCATTTAAAAAATAAATTAGTTTCATAATAGCAGGGTTCCATCCTATGACTGTATCAGATGTCAATGAAAATTTTCAAAATAAGGTACCAGGTACATAATGATCAAAGTGACCCAAAGAAAGTAAAAACAGTGGTGTTTTGATGATAATAAAATTAGGAAACCTTATATTTATTTACATTGTATATATCCTAATAAACCAAGTCAAATTAAAATAAGTTAATGTGTTAAAACTTCCCTTTAATTGCACCACGAAGAGTACAAACCAATATAAAAATTTGAAATTTGATGCCTTTACAGTAACTCCATTCAACCTGCTCTTCTAAGCAGGCAGTGCATGAAAGCATTTTCCCATGAGTGATACTTTAGTAAACAGTCATGATTTGATATGACACATTTTTCCCCCAGTTTCCATACCTGATAATAGACTTCCTAAATATCACCTTCAGATTCATGGGCAAAAGAGTAACCCATCTGAAAGAAACTCTGGATGAGATGTTGGTGATGGGGCAATCTCAGGTCTGTGTCTGAATGTGAGACAAAGGGTTCAGACCATTAAAAGCTATATGGTCTATTGCCATGCTAATGTTTAGTTCTTTGTTTAGTGCAGACTTTTAAATGTGTTTCCATGACTCGTTAAATCCTCTGAAATAAAAGTTCTCTCAATTCTAGTACAGTGGAGCAGTTATTTTTGGACTTAATTATAAACAGGTTAGATAACGAGCTACCTAATTTGTCCCCTTTCTGAAGAAGGAAAATGGTTAGTGTCAAAATCCACTATATTTGATAGATAGAGGAGTGGAAAGTTCATGAAAAAATGAAAGAGGTGCATAAGCAAATGCTTGTTGAGCAACTAATATTTTAAATAACAAGTAGGTATATGTATTTTGTGAACCTATTAAGTATTCAGCTTAAGAGAATATAGTAACCATAGCAACCCCTTATCACCTGTTTGAGACGCTGCATCACCTCCATAAAATGTGTATCAAATGCCCTGCTAATATTTGTAAAATGCTGATGATATTAGCTCTTGGAAAGGGCCACACTGAAAGATAAATGTATAAGAATGCTTGAGATTCAAGATCACCTGTCTTCTGTCTGATTTCTCCTTGCCCTTCTACTTTATTTACTTTATATCAGTTTGATTTATCAAAAGAAAAGATTAAGGGGTTTAAGAAGTCACTGGAGGGAGCAGGGTGGTGGACACACATCACTGCTCACCTACAGCCTGCCCATAATCACCACCTTCAGCTAAGTGTGCTGAAGGCTTTAGTGGTTTGTGGTGGCCAAACAGAGCCTACATAAAGGGAAAAGTTTCCCAAAAAGATTGAACATGAGAATTCACAGGAAGACAACCAAAATAAGGTAAGTACAGATCCACTCCTTGCAGCAGTTATCAATCTAAAATAATATAAAAAGACTGTGAGTTGTGCCGTTTACGTTATTTGCAGGATTTCAAATCACATAAAGCCGAACAATAATGATCTTTCTGACTGTAGTGACAGCTTCTTTTGTTTTAGACTTTATGTTTCAAATGCTCTCCTTTTTCAGCTTCAAAGCTGCAAGTGGTCAGAGCTTTACGCTTCTGAAGTCTAACATGAGGATATAGCAGATGAATTTTTCTGTTGAGTTATTTCTCTGCCCCATGGCCTTTAGAGCTAAGGATGCTGGGATGGCCTGGAGAGCTCCCCTGCTGAAGTGTCATCAGCTTTTCCCAAAGGACTCTATGCTTTGTCCGTTTTTGTGGTGTGCTACATTTTCCCACTCAATTAAATAGTTAGAGAAGCAGGTAGTCCCAGTGAATTCTGAGTTCCTGTGATTAAAGAAATATGGAAACTGTGTTTAAATCACAAGAGTCTTTCATTTTTGAATCCTTAGTATGATTCTTTTTTCTCTCTCCCTTCAGTGTGAAGTGCAGTACACCGTGTATATGTGCTTCCACTCTGAGTAGACATGAAGAAGGCGGAAAGCAAAATCAGTTGTTGCCAAGTGATTTGATAATTGGGCAACATGGCTGCACAACTCAGCCTAATTCCTCTGGATGTGCTGAGGGGACTTCCTGTCTCCCTTTCCTCTGCAGCACCATATAGTACCATGTTAATAGTTGTTAATTTCAGGTGGTAGATGGGAAATTGAGAGCACCAAATGCTGAAGCTGACAGGATATTCAGGACATGACTGTGTATTCCCATTGACATAAAGGACCTTCTTTGTGCCCAAGAGATGTGGAAAAGCCTTTATGAAGTGAGTGTTAGGACCTTTGCATATCATTGCAGTTTCATAGTGAATTACAAAAAAATTACAGCTAAGGAAGATGTCTGAACAAGAGTGAGAGAGAGTATGAGCATATGTGACAGTGTGGCCCTCGGGATCAAAATCTGCATGAAATAGTTTAGAAGGCATGCATTAACCTTCATCATTGGGCTGATGTGCAGTAGCAGCCGCTTTTCCCTGCTGTTGATGTAAAATAACAATTTTGCTGCAACCCCAGTTGCAGGCAGGGGTTATAATGGTTGAGTATCCCTGTAAATAAACATGTGTATTTATGAAATAACACACTCTGGCCAATATGTGCCAATTTCACCACTGAAGTGATAAATGCAGACTAATAATAACCTGTGGAAGTAAGAGATGCAAAAATTAATGCCTAGTAGTGAGCATTTTATTTCTGTGCTAGGCTTCACTTTCCACAAGTCTTACCTGAATCAGATTTTCTGGGTTAGTTCAGGTTTTTTGAATATCTTCATGTAAATGTTTATCACAAACTATGTAAACATAGTTTTCATGGACCGGTCTGCTTTTTTTATTTTAGTATAGTATAGTATATTAGGGCATCTTATAAAATGAGAACCAAAGGTTTGGATTATAAAAGTGATTTACTTGGAACCTAGGGAAGTACATTATCCTTGCAGCCATTGTCTTTTATTGCCAGTGCTGTTTAACAAAAAGGGAGGACTGAATAGGTGACACATCTGGAAATGTGAGCTAAAGAAAGTAAAAATTCTTTTGGAGACGGGTAAAACTACACTATATATTCCTGTAATTAAAAGGAACAAGGTACAGTGACTCATAAAAGTGCCATCTGAAAATGGTTTAAAAGTTAAAAAAGGGCTACTTGACATAGATAGAAGTGTGAGACCCAACAAGACCGGTCCTCCCAGGGCAGTCCCAGTGAGCCTATTTATAAACACACCATTTCAAAACCCTCCTTAGCTGGTTTTAAGCAATGCACCTGATGAGAAAAAAAACATTAATGTGAAAAGCAAAGACTTTCTGAAACTGTCTCCTATTTAACTTCTGTGACTAATGCTTCGTGATATCTGCCCACATCCTTGAATTGTTTAATTTAAAATCCTCTCGTAAGAAGGTTCTTTTGATTTTCTTCTAAATTCTTTGCCTGTTTTTCTCATTTGAAATTAGAGGAGTGTGATGGTTTTGGTGCTAACCTTCCCACATAAATATATTACATGGTCAGTACCAAGGGCTTCTCTGAAGCAATGGGAAGGTATAGTAATCTGATATTTCATAGGTAATCTGACCTTGATGGTAACCCCAGTGAACTTCAGAAGCTTATGAGTCGAATCATGAGTCACACATGTTAGCAAATTCTCAGTTGTACAAAGTGGTTTTCCTGGCCAGAGTCTAAGGATTTGGGGTTTGGGTTAAGGTTTTTGTTGTCATTCCCCAGCCCACCCCCTACAACCTCATCTCACCACCAACAATGCAATCCACAGGTGTCCTGAGTAGGGAAATATTTTGATCAGTTGTAGGGAAGAGCACCTTAAGGTTCAGCTCTTTTTCACTGAGAAAGTCCAAGCATATACCTTAATCTTTTTCTTGAAGAATTTGAACGTATTTCTCTACACATTCATGGGTGTCTACACACACCCACACTCACACAGACACACACACAAACACACTTTTCTAGAAGCAATTTCAGTAGTTTGTTGTGTTGTCTGATTAATACTAACTTTTGCATTCTAGATATTTAGATTTAGCCCAGAAACTTGTAGTTACATCTACAAAAATTACTCTTTTTGTGTCTTTCATTCCTGCTTTTGTATTTTTAAAGAGATGCCTGAGCTACTTTTTTTACCTCTGTATGACCAAAACTGACACACTGTCATTCCAGGGAAATACAGCAGAACTTTGAAATATCACATGTTTTCTGAGAACAAGAAATATAGGGAATTAAAAATTATGCAGAAATATACCAGATTTCATGTTAATGGCTTGTCCCAGCTGGGGGTTTGAGAAGATGTTAAAACACCAGCACTACTTCTGTTTTGGAAAGTTTTGCAGCACGGAGTCAATCTCTCTATAATTCTTCCTGGACATGGCATAATCATAACAGTCCTTAGAGTTTCTTGCTTCTGATTGTGAGTGTTAATTTTTTTTTTTCTCTTCTAAACTCGTGGTTTAGGGGCCTTTATTTCAAAAGAAAGGATTTGCATGGTTTGATCGTCTCAGCTAACGCACAGATAATGGGGATTTGAGTAGGTGCCTACTTGCTTCAAGTGACAATTTATCAGTTTAGGCTTTAATCTGTTTTAGTGAAACTGTGGCCAGATGACTCTCCCTTGAATCTGTGTGATCATATGTTTGGGTATATCTCCTGGAATAGGAGAACAGTATTGATTTTGACAGATACTGTTTGATGTTTGACTGACGAAGGCATGTATGATATAACTTCTGCTATTTGCCTGAAACTTTATTTGCTTCTCTTGAATCACTGCATTACTGACTTTTGCAATTGGTCACTAAATAAGCAGTTGGTAAAAAATGCAATAGAATAAAATTACTCTCTTTTTTTTTCTATGCTAATAGAGGTTACAGATACATAAGGCAATTCTTGTCTTCTTACTTTATCTTTTTTTTTTTTTCATGGAGGCTTCTTAGGACTGGAATATTAAAAAAATGTAGTAATTTAACTGTTATGTACTACTTCTAAGAGTAATGAAGTATAATTATCACTGAAGTAGCAACTAATTGTAAAATCCTAGGAAATCAACTGAAGAAACTGTGGTGAACTAATTATGATTTCCATTTAATTCAGCATTTATATATACTAGAGAACAGATGTTGTAGAAATACTGAACCCTTACAGCACCCTTCTTTGTTAGTCTTTTTAGCTTACTGTATTTCTGTATAATTTCAGAATAGACTATCAGTCTTCTGATCACTAATTTATTACACATGATTGTGCACCAGCTTGTTCAGCCTCGCAGATCAAGTATCTGCCTCACAGCAGATGTAGTAAAATGAAATCCAGCAGATATTATTCTTTTGATTAAGAAGCCTTAATCAAAAAGTCTAGTCAGTGTAGTCCTTAAGGCAAGTGCAGATGTATGGTTCTTTAACCACCTTTTCTGTCTGTTTGATCTGAGGATTACATAGGTTGCATAAGTGATGGAGAAAGAAGCTGTCCTGAAGATATCTTCCCTTCTCTCTTGCCTGCAGCTGGTGCAGTCCCAAGTGAGATAAGAGCAATTTGAGTGATTCCGTAAAGGGTGAATGGTCTTCTATGGGTTGCTCCACCAAAAGGACAGAAGGATGCCCTGATCTTTCTCACCTCTGCCTGTTTTACTGACACCCAAAGGCTGAGTCATCTTTCTGGAAAGGCAATGAACTCCCCAACGATCTGCCTTAAGGACGCCTTTGTGCACTGTGGCTTTCAGGGTGTATGTGTAAATGTAAGGATGTCTGACACTGCTGGTCCTAGTTTTAAACTTCTGTCAGAAAATGTGTATGCATTTAGAAGCCATGACTCAGACGTTCCACCAGGGCAGTCAGTTTCTCTTCATAGCAGTCACTGCAGCCACGTTTATAAAAGCAGTTAAGTACTGCTTTGTGAGATCCAGCTCTGTACAGTCTTACATTCACAAGTATTAACTGTATCATTTGAAATCATTGCATGATAATGTTCACATCTTGAGAAGAGTTTTTAATATTTGGGGTATTTCAGACTTTTTCCCTTTTTTTTTTTTATACTGTCTTCTCATAAATTTGTCTTCATCTTACAACCTCATATTTTGTGCCAGTGTTGCCTTGAGTTAAGTATTCTAGTATTCTGTGGGGTTATTAAGCAGTATTTTGTATTCTGGACATCCTGCTCTTCCTGCAGGTGCCATTTTAAAACTGCCAAGGGAGGGACTATAAAAACCATTAAAAATGAATTTCAATGCCAATAGTTTGGATGTGAATATTACCTTTTTCTCTCAAAGTGCAGCAGTCTAGCTGCTTGTCTTATTTTGAAAAGCATGTCTTTATCAATTGTCTATATTGCAAATTAAAGGCAATCTATTTGCCATTGACTTTGTACCTGAAGATGCTGATTTTCAAACTGGGGTTATATCTTTTCTAACCTATATGCTGGGTCATATTTTTCCCTGCTGCAATTCTTTCACTCCTACCATATAATCAGATCCTGGGGCCTGCTCTATCTCTCTTTGGCACAGCTCAGTAAAGAGACAGAGTCGTTCTTCTGTCTTTAGCATATATTAAATTCTCTGGGCCCAGGAGGATTTCCATGGCAGCTGAAATTCAGCTAATGAGAGAAAGTCCTTTTCTCCACTTCCTGTTCTGTACTCCCCCTGCAGCTGATGCAGACTTTTCTTGGTCTGGACTACGTAAACTATATCACAGCAAAAAAACTCCAGCAACTGAGTAATTCCACATTAGGCTGTTTTGCATTTGATGCACCAGTTCATAGTAATTCCTGTGTTTAGTAATTTATTAGAAACAATGAAAGTAGTTAAGGAAGGTTTAGCTGACAAATCAGATTCTGAAACTGTGCTAAATTTTTGGTATCAAGATTATTGTCCTTGCCTTGTCACAACTTAAAACCTTCAAATTTGCCCACTGCATTGATGAGCACTGAACTAAGCCTCATCCCACGAAGTTTAGATGAACATTTCCAGAAATAGTTGATAGGCTGACAAAGAGCACCCAACACTTAATTTATTATGTCTATATAAAAAATATGTGATATTTTTACATAATTTGTAACTGGTATTACACGGTGGTGGATTTTTCTGCACATTTATAGGAACTTTCAAAGTTTTTTGGCTACACAAACTGGCTCACTACACATTCTTTGCTTTAAGCAGCAATAGGAGGCAGGATTTTTAGTTAGAACCCAACACCCTGAGTTCTCACAAGTGCCTGCTGACTACTTTTGCCAAGTCAAGAGCAGAACAGCATGAACCACACTGAAGATCTCTCTGATCAATGATGCCAATAATGGAAGCCTAGCTAAAGTTATCCTGCCTTGATTTTGCTTTAGTGAATGGGGCAACACAATGCTTGAGACATGGGGCTAGATGGAGGGCTTGTGTGTCTGTCCTGTGTGCCTGGGAGGTGCTTGGTGTGTAATAAGGACTGTGGCAGGCATTCACAGTGAACAGCAAGGTCAGAGCTACTTTGGTATTTCTCTGTCTGCTGGTGTCACTCATAACTCCAATGGGTTTAATAAGAGGAATATGTGACCATTACTGCTGATAACCAGTGCTCCCATAACATAAAACTGCCAATGCTTTGGTGTAGTTGTGGCCATTTGTCTTTTAACTTTAACTAATTCAATAAGAATCCTTTAAAACTATTGTGGTCCCTGCCATGACTTTGGTCTGGCTTATATAGGTCTTTGCTCCCAGTGATGTCTGAACTTACACCTGGCACCACCTCCTCTGGCTCACCTTACCTCGACTGGTTCCACTGGACAGACTGTAAAAGTTTCCTCTGTCAGGGATAGAATCTCCTTTCACTTCTCAAAGACTATATGGCTTTCTCATGCACACACATACATTTGGGTTATAGATGGGAAATTGGATTTTCAGAGGAAGGTGTAAAAACCAGCACCTGTCTTTTCTTGCATCCCAGATGGCAATTCCTCTCCCTCATGTCTAGCTGTACCACTGTGTCTTTGAATGCTGACTATCTTCAAAACCATTTCAGATACAGACCTTCTCTGTTCCTCTTGTGCCACTCAGAATACTCTAGGAAGTGAAGTGCAGGACCTGGTTGTCTGAATCCACTGCGTGTGATAGTACTGCTGCACCCCCTGCAGCTGGTGCAGACTTATTTTGGTCTGGACTACAAAAACTGTGTTACACCAAAGAAGCTCCAGCAACTGAGTGTGGGTTGATCACAAAGTACATTCCTCAAAGGTGGAAAGTGAATGGCATAAATAGAACAGGGGCTGTCTGTGACACTGGATTTTAAAAAAAATAGCCCACACTCCACTCCACATGTCATCGATTTTAATGGTTTCATTTTTTTGCTAATACTAGAAATCAGTTTTTATCCTATACAACTAACTCGTTT
Organism: Pomatostomus ruficeps; assembly: GCA_013400735.1. Lineage (NCBI taxonomy): Eukaryota > Metazoa > Chordata > Aves > Passeriformes > Timaliidae > Pomatostomus > Pomatostomus ruficeps. The sequence goes on from VYZT01014001.1 coordinate 116,319, forward strand.
TTTGATACCACATTCTACTGGGTTTTCAGTAAAATGCAATACCCATCCAAAATCCTGTAAGTTGTGCATGTTGTATGTGAAAAGGAGTCCGCATTTCCAGAAAAGTTATGCATTTGTTTTATCTTTATAATATTTGAGTTCTTACATAATCTTTTGCTTTGTTCTCATGTGAAACTCTGAAACTGTCCTAAGAATCCCCTTCTTTAAGCCCTGAAATCACATATAAGGTTTTGGTGTGAATCCTTTATAACCCTTACTGATTTTATAAGTTTTGAATTTTTTGCTACATCCCCTTCACCAGAGTAGTTTACCTCTATTTCCTTGTTCTAATTACCTTGAAAAAGTACTTTTATGTTTTCTTTGAATGCATCCTGGAGAGGATTCTACTAGATTTAAAGTAGTAAAAGGTCTTCACATACCACATACCACTCCTTTCATGTGACAGGTGTCCCCTGAGCCATGCTCAGGGAACAGAGAAAAAGCATTCCTGTTGAGTGCTCTTAATGCACCTCAGTCTGTACATTGCAGCTGCTTCAACCTGTTGTGCACATGGGGCAGTACCAGAGCATCACTGGGGTGTCACTCACTTGTGTCCACATGGGCTAGAGAGGGTGGTTGGTCTTACTCTTATGCAGCACTTTATATTGATCCCTGGAGATGGTTGGTGGTGCACATTGAAGCATATAATTGGATCCTTCCACCTGAGAACGTGGACCAGGCAAGAGCACAGTTGGACCTGGATAAAGTGCAGTAGTGGTTTAAATCAAGTTCTCCCTCCATCTGTGCCTTGCTTCTGATCTAGAGTACCAGTATTATGCAAACTTCCTTTGTCGCACTTGTGAGAAAAATCATTGTTGTCTTTAAATGAGAAAACAAATACGTATTTCAGATCTTTTCTTTCTTCCCCTGTGACATACCCAGTGCTGGAGCTTATCATAAGCTAAAAGGAAATATATATTTTGGAAGCCTTTAATTAAAATCCTGGAAACACCTAATTGTAACTTTTTTCCTGTAACTCAATTCAATAAGATTACTTTTACTGCTAAGGGTTTTTCTGGATAATGACTAATTTTTTCATTGTTAGATAAAGCCCTTGCAGAAACAAATTCATGATATTGCGACTTTACTTCAGGCATCAGATTTGCCTGATTGTTCCCGATGATCAAAAGACAGATTTCCATTAAGAGCGGAACAGAATGACTAACAGGCTTCTGAACTGATAGGAAGTTAGAAGCCTTCTCCACTTTGGAGAAGATTGGCTGGTATCAATTTGCAGACTTGCATTTCTCTGCCTTTTTTTTTTTTTTTTTTTTTCAGCTCAAGAAATTTGGAACTAGATGTTCTTCAAGGTCCCTTCCAACCCAAACAATTCTATAATTCTATGAAAGGTGTAACTCAAACACCAATGGCACTTCAAAATTGAGATTTTTGATTTTGCCTTGTCTTTGTTTATTTTAATGAAAGCCACCAAGGGGCAGCAGATAGCAGCTGATCTTGTTACAAAAAAACCCCAAAAAACAAAAAAAACCACCCCAAAAACAAAACCAAAAAACAAACCAAAACAAAACACATTATATTTTTTTTTGAAGTTGCATTTGGGATCCAGTGTTATCTTGCATGAGGAACTTAGCTTTGGAATGAGGAAACCACCCTCTCTAAAGAAGGGAAAGCAGATAGTGAACTGAGGCTAGGGACGATTAAACATTTGCCACTGAAACAAATAAAGCTTTGCAACGAAACACTTCCATAGCCTACGGATCCACATATACATTTCTGTTACTTCCAACAGACAGGCGCTTGCCCTTAATGTACATGATAGGCTGTATTTTACTTCCTGCTCATGTCATTACGTAATTTTCCTCTTAATATGACATGAGGAAATCGGTGCTTCTGGAGACGGGATATTGCCACTTTACCGGGCGGCTGTCGAGCGTTCCTGCATCACTCTGATGTTGCAGTAATTTCAACTGGGCATTTACATATCCTTGCTGAAGTCCTGGGAGTCTGTTAAGCTTCGAGCAGACCCAGTGCAGTTACATGAGAATGGGAATAATCTCTTACACCGCAAATTGACTTCCCTCTTTGTAGCCCTAGACACTGTTTCCAGCTGCTTTCAGTCTTTTAAATCCTTGAAAGCGTTCCTAATCCTCGTGTAGGCAGCAGCCTTTATGTGCTCTGCCTCCCTCCCCTTCCTCCTGATTGGCGAGGCTATTCCATGGCCCAGCTCAGCCAACTACTCCATCCCTGGGCTGCGATTTGAAATCAGAGCCAGGCGGACAGTTGCTTCCCCGCTGCCGACTTTTCATAGGCTGCGGAAAGAAGGTTGGGAAACTTGACATTGTCTCAGGACTCCCCCCAGCAAGGGAGGGGGGGGAATAATAGACAGGGAAGAGGAGGGAGGGAAACTTGCTTACAGTGGGAAACTTGATGGATTTCTGCCCTGCCGACAGCAGCGCGGTGTGAGCAGCCCCTGGCCGGCTGGATGGATGATGGGAATCTCACCATGAGGCAGGTAAGGAGCCACTGCCCGCCGGCCACGGGTACTACCGATCTCAACCCCTGCGGATCTCGACTGCTTTCTTTTTTCCTCTTTTTTTTTTTTTTTTTTTCTTCCTTCTTCTTATAATTGTAAGTTTCCGGGATAGGAAAAAAAAATTCTCTTTTTTTCCTCCTGATTCTCCGAGTAGGTAGGGATGCCATGCAAGTCATGGTACGTTTTGGATTTGTAGGGAGCATGGAAGCGGTTTGCGAGCTATGTAAATCAATTCCAGTTTGCCGTGGTTTAAGTGCATTGTGTAGGCTGTCTCGCAGCACTGTTTGTGACATGAGAAAGGAAAGAACTTGCTGTGTTATAAGCCTAAATATGCCAATAATTCAGCCCAGGGATAATTTATTAAACAGCTCTGCATGAGTTCCTTGCCTGCCAGTGCTTTAATCTTCTGATTGTTTTAAAATGTAGTAGTTTCAAGCTGTCTTGCAGCTTCACAAAAGTACTTTAAGATGGGTTTTCTTGGGATTTTTTTTCTAAAACTATTCAAATGAGGGGTTTTTTTAATACTTCTATTCACCTGAGGAGACAAAAGGAGCTTTTATTTTCATTCTCACAGTTATAAGGCACAGTGACAAAATGTTTTTTATTTTTGTTGTTCATAGTTTTACAGCAACAATGTGCACTTAGAAGAGCCTTGTAAGAGGAAGAAAAACTGGCTGTATCTTAAGACTGAATCAAAGATCTGTCTCAGTTTAAAAAGCCAGCCCACTTCCAAAACTTGCTCATAATATGTTATTTTCTGTGTAGGCAATGGGTAAATATGAGGCGATGAGAAGTTTTCTAGGTTTTCTGTGTGGGTGTTATTCATTCAGGTCTCAGGGGGACTTTATAGTACATGTCCAGGAAATGCATGTGTGAGGATTTTGCACCTGTAGTGGAAATGGAACATTTGTTTGGCGCTCGCTTTCTGAAACCATGGTGGGAAATCTCGGCTTCCTTACCAGTTTTCTCTAAGTTACAGGAGGTGAGGAAGGGTGAAGAAAGAGAGAACGTAGGTGACAGGAAGAGGAAAGGTATTTTTTGCTCCCACTAGCAAAATCACAACATTTTGTAACCCTTTAAAGAGAGGGGAATTCTTGTCCTTGCAAAGCACAATGAAGGGCATTTTGTGTACTCAGGTTGGTCAGCTGGATGCACATAGTCATCAGAAATCATTATCACCACAAGAGGGTACTTTGGCACAGGGGGTTACCAACGAGGAGTGCGAAAGAAGCAGAAATGTTACAGGATGGCAGTAAGAAAGTGCAGAATGCTCTGTGAAACGTGCACTTTACTCTCCTGAAATATTTCTACCTGAAGAACCGGGCTTCGTGTGTAATGAAGATTCATAGGTGGTGGGTTAAAGAGCAAGGCAAGTAAGTCTAATAGAGAATGGTGGGGAGGGGGCAGTGCTAAGGCACACACGTACCCTCCAGAAGAGGAGGAGGGGTGGGGGAGACATTCCATCCTAAAGAGAGGTGCAGGCACAGGCGGGCTCGTTCTTGCCGGGCCGGTCCCGTCCCGTGCCGGGAGGTGCGCGCTCCTGCCCCGCTCCCTAGGGAGTGCAGCGCGGAGGGTGCGCTCAGACGGGCTCTGGGGGGAGCGCCCGCCCGAACCGCGGCCAGAGTTTGTTTAAACACCTACCTCTGAGTGCGGCTCCTCTCTCCCGTGCCAAGGAAACAGTTTGGGAGTGTTTTTCTGGGTTCGGTTGGTTTGCTGTGCACAAATATTTTCAGTTTGGCAGGGAAAGTCTGTGGGCATTGCTAGGGCCCGAGGGACAAAATCCAGGGACCTGGATGTCAAGGTGGTGCTGAGCTCCTGTGTGCATCTGCCCGTGTCAGCAAAACTTGTGGTTTAATGGGAAGGTTGTGACGGGCTATGAACTAACCGTATAAAACGTTTAAAAAATCTATTACAGCAGACACTTAAAAGCAGGCAAGTCATGTGCAGCTGGAGTCCTCATTCCTGCTTCTAGTTGGAAATTGTTAGGGGGAAGAGGAATATGCAGAGGGTGACTTTTCCATGGCCCTCCCATTCAGAGCAACAGAGAGCTCTTTTCTACCTACTCTTCCACCTTATAATCATCTCTCCCTACCTGTCCTGCTGCTTTCTCTGCCCTTCCTTGGTGCTCCCTTCCTCCTCCTTACACCAGCTGGGGGGTTGTGGGTTAACTCCTTCCTCTTCTCAGGCTCTGGGAGTGAGTGCTCCCACCTTGAGAGGCTCTTGGTGGCAGCTGTAGATCAAGTTGGTGTTGCAGAGTTAACCGTCAAGTACATAGGCACATGGCAGAGTACTGCAGATGTTGGAATGAAACCATGTCCTATGCTGATGGCCGATCTGACCCATGGGCAACCCACAGCTACTGAACAATAGCACACAGAAAGACAAATGCACTGATTTCCCCAATGGAAGTGGAGGAATTAGTCTAGAAATGTAATATGCAGCCTGTTAATAAGATTCAACCTACCTTACTACTGTGCCCGTCCAGTAGTCTCCAGCAGGTCACAGGGGTTGGTGTAAATATTGCACTGAGATCTGTAAATGAGACAGAATAAAGAAGCAGTCATTTTTAGCTGATGATTGAAGACTTTAGCAAGAAGTGTCTTCTTTCTGTCTCATAGAATAACCTCACAAATAAGGTCCAGCAACCAAAATGGGAACATTTCTATCCTGAGAAACTGTGCTGATCACAAGGTACCTGTAAAAGTTTAAGCATCCACAGGAAACATACCCATTTGTGTGTGCTAGTGTCCTGTAAGGACTAGTGTTAGGAAGCAGAAGTGCAATTTTTAAAGGTATCTAACATGGTTTAAAAAAAAAAAAAAGAATTAACAGACAAGAAAAAAGTAACACCTTTTTTTTTTTTTTTCTTTGTAGAATACAGAGTTCAGTTTATTATTTATAAAGTCAGGAAATTTGCAAGTGATGGAAACTCCTAAAGGGATGCTCAGCCTTCATGAAGGTAGAATGGAGTTTTTGTGTGGCTGGACGTGGCAGGATTCCCTGAGTTTGCTGCAGAACTGGAGAGGGCACTGTGGGCTCTGTTTTGTTTCCTAAGCCTACTTCACAGAAAAGCAAATGTTTGATGAATTTTAATACTTCATTTTCATTCCCTTTCAACCACAACATATCCCTGAAGTGCAGCTCGCAGGAGTGTCATTGACAAAAAATGCAGCTCCTTACTTTGGCCTCTTGCTATTGAAGTACCATTGACTTTGATCGAGGCAGTCTTGAGCCCTTTATCACATAAAGAGGTTCAACTAAACAACTGTTAACTGACAGGCCACCTAAAAATGAAAAACTGTGTTTCTAAGGCACATAAAACCATTACAATTACTTATCATGTCTACAGTCATATGGCTTTTAGTGTGCATATAATTCACCAAGTGAATAAAGGCTGTATACAATTTCAGTGCAAAACATATGCAAAATTCAAAATCACTCCCTTTCCTTTCAGCTGTTTAAGTTCTTAGCATGTGTTTCTTATTTCCTATTTTCTTTTGCATACCTTTTAAAATTCTTAATGCGTTCCTCTGTAGAAAAGCTGTATTCTTATCCTAACGTTCTGTAATCCTTTGCCTGGCACTAGGAAACTATCTTACAGAGTTCATCCTGGGATGTTTCGTTGTTTGTTTGTCCTGTAAGGGAAGAAAGAGCATCTTGAAGAATGCTGCATTTTTTGTGTGTGTACCATGCAGAATAAAGAAGACAAGTGCACAGAGTCCACAGGCTGGGAGTGTATCAGTTAATTAGTGGCGGGACATTGCTCAGTAGGAAGCCTGGCAAGGATTTTTTGTGCATGTGTGTATGTGTGCTGTCTGCTCCCTTTGATCACTTGTGTGGTAAATAGACATGCAGGGTAGCTATAGCAACATGTGCTGTAGGTTGGTGGGAACAGAGGGGATGGGATCCCCTGACAAAGGGTAGTTTGTTAGAGTGGTTGGTTCTGATTAGAAAAAGGTGGCACCAATCAGGGCATTTAAAAACATCAGTTTTGCAAAATGCAAGTGGATGTTATCAGTTTCAAAGCAGTGCTTGTTTCTGTAGCTCTGCAAAAGTAGATTATGTGGAAGATTGGTGAGGAAGGAGGAGGGATAATAAAAAGCAGAAGCATAACTAGTTTGCACTTCTGAATGTAAAAATATTCATGCTGGATGTGCTTTTTCTTGTGGTGCTGCACTCTCTATGCAGTTTGCAAAAGAAGCATTTGTAGGAGCCAAATTGCTGCGGATGATGCTACAAATAGTTGTGTTTTTAAAATATAGCTTCAGAAGGCAGTGATGATAATGTGGTGATAAGTAGTGCATCTGATCCATTACCTTTCTCTGATTTCTAAGCGTTCCATGCACAATTTGCGATTCCAAGATCCTGTTCCTATTTCAGCAGCCTACCTGTAGAGGTCAGACTTGAAGCTCTCAAAATCTTCCCACGATAGAATTTCAGCCTAAAGCCATAAAAAATACATATCCATAGTCACTTTCCTCATTAACTTTATGTGGAATACTTTTAAAATAATGTTGTTTTTTCAGTGTCAGTTTATTAAGTAACACCACGTTCTGCATTGATGGAAGCCTGAAATACGTAAAAATTCAGCTTCATTTCACATCTTGAACAGAACCCAACCTAAAGCTTTTATTAGTGCCTGAATTATTTAGATGTGTATCTCTGTCTCCACGATCCCCACTAGGCCTCCTACCTTTGATGAGATCTGTCTCCAGCTCCCTCCCTCCGGCCTGCCCAGCCCTCTGCTGTGCTGGCTGCTGGCTTCCCACTGCTGCCTGGTCTCAGGGCTTCCCCACCGGCAGCAGACAGGGAAGCAGGCAGTGCCATAGAGAGTTTCAACAGCTTCTGAGCACTGCAAAAAGTTGTCAGACCTCAGAGTCCCTCCACAGAGTAGCACGAGAGGTAAGGGGTCTCCTGGAGTCTGGGGACAAGGAAAATGAAATGCTGGGAACAAGGAACTTGCGGTGGTAACTGCTCAGGGAATGTGCTGAAGCTCAAAAAATGCTTCAGCATTTGGAGAAACAGTTTGATTTGTCTGCGAGCGAAGACAGAGCTGAGAGAAAGGAGCAGACCAGTATTCACATACTAGCCATATTGTCTTTTGGATGTGCGCTGGAGTTTGTTTGAACGGAATTTCAGACTTCTTGGGGTATTTGATTCTTTAGCCTGTTTTTGGTTCAAAGTCTTTACTACAGTCATGCAGCTTAGCAATTGTAATGCTTTAGCAAGCTGTAAGGAATTATTGTATATCCCTGAGATCCCTGGCTTGCAGTGCAGAATCCAGCCTGTCTGAAAGCTGGGAAAAGCGCTAAAGGGTAGGAAGCTGATTTTGATCTATTTTCTAAACAGTAAAAATAGTTCTTAATTCTTTAAAATTCTTTCCTGTTTGCTGTCATGTCATGGTTGTTTATCATTAGTATTTGTATCTTCCCGGGGGATGTGGGAGGAGAAGAAAGCTGGCAAAGAGGCAATATTTGTTTGGCCAAAAAAGTTTTATCAACTTTGTTGATTGCATAAGTGTTGAGATAACTGGGTGCAAGAGCAATTTTAAGATAGTAAAACAAACAAAAGAAAACACAGGCTTTTATTCCTGTAAAAGGAATAATAGAACAGTAAATGAGGAGATCCATGGGGTTGACAGGACTTTTTTATTGTAGTGTGATAGTCCTTAATGAAAATATTTATGGAGGAATATTTTATGGCCCCAGAAAGGAGCTGGTGACACGCTATGACAGTTGCTCCACATTTTGGGACGGGGAGGCCAACATATTTCTCATGCCTTTGGTGGCAACAAGATCTTCCCATCACTCTTCACCCAGGCTGCCTTGTGCTGCCCGTGCACCTGTGGGGCTCCAGCCCCCCTGCGGCACCCAGAGTTCGAGCAGGTGCCCTTGACTAATGGCATTAACTCGTCTCTTTGGGTCTGCAGGTATTTAATTACTGAGCAGCTGCAACAGGAGCTCAGTAAGACGCCCCTCCCCACATACAGGCCAGAGTGATAGGGCAGACTTATTAGTGGTTCTGGCAAGCTGATGCACTTTGTAGACTCAGGTGAAGCGAGAGAGCGAGAGCTTGCTTAGATTAGACCTCCCTGCCTCGTCCCATCATCCCACCCCCACCCCCCCCCC
>VYZT01014001.1:125131-144428 GCA_013400735.1 Pomatostomus ruficeps
CTTTCAAAAAGAACCAAGAAATCACTATTTTATGGCAAAACTGTTCTCAAAAAAATTCTATTCTTTTTTTCAGTAGTTATCCCATATGGAAACATGATCCCGTTTGTTTCTTATTTTGTTTTGGTTTAGGGTTTTTGTTTGGGGTGGGGGTTTTTTTTTGGTTTTTTTTTTTCTTTTCTTTTTAATTTGGCTTGTTTTGTGTATTAGTTTGGGCATTTTTCTTCCTGAGAGGTAATTGGAGACAAAAAAACAAACAAAAAAAGAAAACAAAAGGAAAAGAGAAACACTACGCATATTCATACAATTATATTTAGAATTGGAGTTGCCAAATCCAGCCACTCCATCATAAGAACAGCCAGTATCCCAGTTCCAAGGAGCTCTTCATCACCAAGCAAGTTTCAAAAGTTTTGAAGAGGGTTTTGGTTTTATCATTGGATTGTGCTGGGTTTTCTCTCCCTAAGATTATGCCCTTGTTGGAAAGCCTGTGTATTTTACAGGAAGATGTACACTCTATTGACAACTTCTCCTCTGTGGCCCGCCAAGGTCTTCCTCTGTCTCCTGCCTCCACTTTTTTCCTCCTTTGTAACCAGTTCCAGCTCCCTGGTTATTGAAATCTCAAGCCCTCAGCCTGGTCCCTGGTTCCACGCCAGCTCTGGAGGAAGGGATACAGACAGATCTCTCTCTTACTGCTTGTGTTTCTGTTCTTGCTGGAATCGCAAGAGGCTGTAGGCAGAAGCCTACACAATTCCATTAATAATCTCACTGAAAAATACGCATGTTGTAAATCGTACGTACAGAGGAACAAGAGCAGGGGAAGGGAAGGCTGCCCTGAGCAAGGGAAAGGACTGTTCCTTTCAGGGCAGTGTGTGTGGATAAAGCTCTTGGTCAAGGACACATCAAGCACAGACCAGGTTTGTCCATGTGATGCTCAGGAGATTGTGTATTCCTGGGTTATGCCCTGTGCCAAATGCCATCAGTATTAGCACACATTTCTCACTGAGAGGTGTCAGCTGTGTGGGCCTTGGTTGTGAACAACTTATGAAGCTTAGGTTTTGACCATACAGGTCAAAATTTACCCTATCCCACCAGCACCTATTGAAACAGGTAAAGGGTTAATGACTTAATTTCTAATTGGAAGACCTCAGAATTACAGTTTAGACAGAAATTTCAAACTGAGATTTGAGCAGTTCAAAAGTGCACTGTATTGTTTTGGTCTAATTAATACAACATGGTGATAAGACATTGAAGCAGAGTGACAACACTATACATTGATAACAGGGGACATTAATGCCTGGAGACACAGTCTACATTGTAAAAATCTGAAAAAGAGGGCTTATTATGTTAGATAGGTCAATGTGATTTGACCTAGTTTTGCTTTGCTGCTTGGAAATTATGTCAGTATTTGTTATGTCATCTCCTTGGATGAGCAATTTAACATCCTTTTTGCATTGCAGTGTTGTCCTAATATTTTATATATTTACTTGCTCTAAAAGGTTCCTTCAGGCTAATTCTAGAGATCTTGGAAAAACTGATACAAAACAAAAACCTCTTGAAACCAGCTACCCTTTTATATATGTCCCCTGTGCAACAAAAAGGAGTAAATTTAGTCACAGCAAAATTTTAGCTACAAATTCTGAAAAGTATCTTGTGCCTTTTGTATTTAAAACTCAATAAAGTTCATGAATACGAAATGACTGTGGTAACTCATATAGCCATGTACACCTTTCCCATAGAGGTTTTTAATTGCTAAAACCCAGCATTTTTAACTTTACCTATATGTTTATGTAAACATCTTAAAAGAGTGTCTTAAAAGAACCACGCGATATACTTCCCTGAAAGGTAAGATCTCATAAAAAGTCATCAGTATTTCTCTTGGAAAAAATGAGGTGTTGTTTCTAGTCTTCAACACAATCACAAACTCTTCATATTTATGCTGGTTTTTTTCCTTCTGTTACCACCTGGACTTGTAAGGCAAGACTTTGCATTTGCCAAGGCTCAAATTGTGGTACATCAGGGAACAACCAGGGCACTAAATGTTACTGTTCTTTGCTCTAATGGAAAAGTTTTGCTGTTTCAGTACTTCGGTAAATGTTAGCAAAGGGAAGCTCCATCTCTTCCTTAGCTTTTCCTATCTTCTCTCAGCTATGCCCTTTACTGTGTTTAACAAATGCAGGGCACTGCAAGGTTGCATCTTTTTCATCTTAACATTTCTTGATCCAAAATGGGCAGCTCTGAAGCCTGAGTTTGCTTCTGCTGAAGTCAGTGTTATTGGGGAGGTCAGGTGGACACCCCCTTCAAAGTGTTCTTTTATTGTTGTTATTCAAATACATCTGTAAGTAAATTTGCATGTTTGTGACAAATGCTGAACAGATCAGGTGATAGTGTGAGAGCAAAATCAGGCTTTCTTTCCCAATTTTTTTTACAATTTTTATTTTCATTCTGATTTTCTTGAATAAGAAATTTGTTATTGGGTTTTAGAATGAGCTTGTTCTCGCAGTTTTAAAATATTTTAATGAGCTAGGTAAAAGCAGTACAAGTTCCTAACCATTCCTGCACAAATACATCCAATCTTCAAAAGGTCCTGCTTACTCAGAACTTTCAGCTCAAGTAAAATTTAAAATTGCCATAGCTATCTGAATTCTTTGAGCATACTTCAGATGCAAATGCTCTTACATCCCTTGTTAACCATCTTAATTGGAACAAAAGCCCAGTATGAATGAGTGTTCAGAGGTGCCTCTTCTTTGCTATAGTATTTGCTCTTGATCCCTAATTAAACCTTGTAACTGAAGGTTAAAAAATCCTCCCACAATTTAACTCTCCTTGAATGTCTTGACTGCAAAAGAAACTGTCAGGGGAGAAGTCTGCTATAGCTTCCCATGTGCCTCCTCCTTTGAAACAGAACTACAATGTAAACTGGTTATGAAGGATTAGCAACAACTGGAAATAAACATCACATATCCCCAGAGTAGTAAAAGCCTCATGCACGAGGAAGATGATGATTGTGGGCTGACAACACGATTTATATAGTTAGAAAGACTGTCCATGCACAGGGATTCTTGGAAAGTTCTCACTGTACTCTGGAGATAATCTGGCCCTACCTTCTCTTCAGCACAGGTCGCTACAGCAAAGTCCTCAAATAATATTGAGCGTTTCCAGCACATGAGGGTCCACTGCATTCCTGGGCAGCCTCTTTCAATCTTCAGTTGCTCTCATGGGAAAGATTTCTTTTTCCCTTCAATCCAGACAGAATTTCTCTTGCAGCCCCTCATGCCCACTGCCTCTCATTCTGTCAGCAGGCATCCTTGTCAAGACAGTAGCTCCATTTCCTCTATAACTAATTTTTTAGATGTTCAAGGAGTGTGATTAGATCCCCTTTGAACCTTCTGTTCTTCAGACTGAGTAAATCCATTTCCTTCAACCTTTCTTCATATATCAAGTACTCCAACCCCCTAACAATCCCAGAGGCCTCTGCTGGACCCTTCTCAGCTTCTCCAGCTGAGGGGCCAGAGGTTGTCATGGTATTCCAGCCGTGACCTTGTAAGTAGACTGAAATAGCTGTATTTCTTGGGTTATTGACTGCACTCTGGTGCAGCCCAGGAGGCTGCTGGCCACCTTCTCTGTCAGGACACACCACTGGCTCCTGTTCAGCTCCTTGCCTGCCACGGCCCCCAGGTCCCTTCCAGCAGAGCTGGTCCTCCAGCCCATCAGTCCCCAGCTTGTGCTGCTGCTTGGGATTACTTCTTTCCAAGTGTAGATCATTACATTTATCTTTATTTAAGCTCACATTATGGCTTAGTTGATAAAGTTATTTTACAGCCTCCAAGCGGGACTTCCTGGCCAACATAACAAAATAAAAACAAGCCCCCAAATTTTCCCTGTTTAACTTCATCTTGTTGCATGATTGCCCACAAAGGGCTTTAGTTATTTCTCAAGCATCATCTGTCTTTCTGGACCAAAAATCCTGGGGTATTAGATCATGGATTTTGTCTAATTTGTCTATTTCCATGATGGTTTTTATTGTGTGTTTCTATGAATTTATACCTCTAAATATTGTAGAAGAGTTAGCTTTAGGAAGACAGATTGTGTCATTTTAGTCCTGAAAATCTGGAAACTGTTACTGGAGAAAACAGGTTTATGGAGAAATGCACTTTATTTCCCCATTTGTCTTGAGCTGATGATATAGGTATGCACCAAAGGAGACTAATAATCAATGGTGCTGATTTTTTGCCTAACATTCCCTTGAGTTTTCAGACTAATTCTAGTACACTTTCTTAGTCCAATGATTTTTTTTTTTAGCTCTTTGTATTGGGCCTTGCTGACCCCCACCCTGATACTGCTCTAGGTTTTCTGTTACTGCTTCCTCACTTCTCTGTCCCCAGTTTTTTGGCCTCCTGCACCTTCCCCAGGTATTTGAACAACACCATACCCCTCAGAACTGCAAGGTAAATGCAGGGGAAGAGAGAGGAAGTGCTGTCTTGATCCCTCTGCTTTTTCAAATGTGCATTTAACCTCCTTGGGGAGGCATAACTCCTGGCCCTATCAGTGTGAAGCTGGAAGTTTGATCATGACAAAGAAGAAGAAAATTGATTTGTCCCCTCTCTTCCTGTCCTTCTAGCACTGAGCTGGAATTGCAAATTTTTCTTGAAAAATCCTAAGATAGAAAATTTATTTTAGCCTTTGTGAACATCTTTTGGTAGATGTTTGTGCCGTTGGTTGGTGCTATTCCAAGGGATGTCTGTTTGCTTTTTTGAGATATTTGAGGTAAAGGAAGGGGAAGATCTGTCTCTTTGTGTGTTTTTCCTACATAACAACAGGGGAAGCAGGTCTACTTTTGTTGACAATAGTACATTTTAAAATATCATTTTAGCAGGGTGCATTCCTGAGACTAGACCAGGTTACTGAGAAAATAAAGTGCAGAAGAGAGGGATAGAGAGAGGCCCAGAGGGAAAACAACTATGTGGGAGAGGAGACCATGAGGAGCCTTCAGAGAAGGAAAAGATTAACCATCTCTCTTCTTCAAACTGCACTAGGAAAGCAGAGGAAGCAGTCTTTATCCAGAAACTGAGAATGAAACTTTTTTGAAAATCTTGAGGATGAAATAGGATTTTTCAGTAGTAGAAAGTCAGAACTCACCTTGGTAAGCACAAATGAAAGAGAGAGGAATAGCACAGAAAGCTTAAGAACTTGGAGACAAAGAGAAGGAAGGTAGAAGACAGAAAGAGTAAGGAGGAGAAAGAAGACCTCTGAAGGCTTACAAAGGGAGTTAAACACTTACAGCATCCGTTGAAACTCTCTGGCTTTTCTCTTCTTGAAATAAGCATTCCCAATGGTACTTGTTCTTACATTTGCATTGCAGTGTATAGGTGTAATGGCATGATCAATGGAGTTTTGTTTTATATATTCTCTGGAAAACTATTTTCCCAGCAAGCTTTTCTTTGCAATTTCTTTTTAAAATTCATGAGTATTCTGGGGTGTTGAGTATTTTAATGTCTGTAAAAGCAGCTAAAATTATAAGGCTTAGTTTTCTGATCAAACTGCAAGGTTTCTGAGTTTTTCAGTCTTGAGGTCATTACATAGCGTGTGCAAATAAGTGTTCTCTACCAGATGCTGAAACCTTGCACATGAGGGCTAGACGTACACATAATCCTTTAAAAAGTCAAATATGCCAATAACTTTAGGCATCTTCATTTCTGAAATTTGTTAGCTGGGCTTCTGGGGCAGCATCAATGTAAAAAATTCTGAGAGTAATTTTTACCATAAGGTGCCGTTAAAAAACGACTTGGTTCCAATTGTAAGAACATTACTCTTGATGAGCTTGTAGGTCTTCCACTGCGTGAATAAAGATCACCCTACAGAAGTGACAATACCAAAACCTTTCCCCCACAATTTCATGACTGCAGTTCCATGGGAAAAGCTGTTCTTTGTGATAAAGATATCTGATGTCATCTCAGTAAAAGCTGCTGTGAAATGTATATAACCTAAGTGGTATCATAATATGGAGAGATGTACAATTCTGTACTTCAGGCCAGCTGTATGTCCAGCCATTATAGCTGAAAGGTCAATGATAATCAATTCTCCTAGCTTTGGACTGCTTCATTTGAAAGTTCTGTGCAAAGATATCTGTTGCGGTGTGCTCTGGCCAGTTTTGGTCTATCTCATGGCCAGGCTCTGCTATGTCCCCTCACCCCCCACTTCGGTATCAGTTCTCCACCCCACAGAGGGCTCTGTATTGTGTAATCCTACACAAAGCCCGCCAAATTCAAACCTAGCACTCCTTCCCTATTGGATGTTGTACCCTCCCCCTGCCCCCTCGTGTCTGTATTTATGTAACTGTAACACGCTGTGCCAGTGCTTCCCCAGCACGATCCCAGTGCCGAATAAACCATCTGGGATGCCCCTCCGCCTGTCTCTCCTTCAGCGTGCCTGTACCATCGGTGGGTTGGGTGAAACCTCACAGGAACTTCGCCAGCCCTCCCATGCCTTGGAACAGGCCAGACAGCCCCTGAAACCATGGACGGAAGCTCGGTGCCCCCATGGAAAGCACTGCAGCAGATATCCATTGGAGATTTAAGAGATGTGTTAATGTGCTAGGCTGTGCAGATCTACACTAAGCAGTGTTGGGATGGCATATGCACTGCAGGAAATGAAACTAGCTTGGGGATTTGCTCATATTTACAATAGACATTTATTTACTTTAGTGTGTTCTTTCTTGTGTAGGGTGAAAAGGTTACATATGTCTTCAGGTGATAATGGACAAATTATTTAATTAATAGGGGTGATTTTTCTCCAAATCAGAAGGTCAAGAATCTTTGCCCAGTGTGTGGGAAAGAACGATACTCCGAGTGATTAACACCCAGAGGAAATTTCTGAGTTTATTTTGGCTGGTCTGTAGTTGAAAATCCCCTTGGCTAAAGGAATGCCCAGCTCCATGTCAGTCACCATTTCCAGAACTTAACTTTGAATAGCAGTTATTGGTCACATATGTTGGACTTGTCAACTCTTGTTTCAGAAACAGGATGCAAATTGGCATATAGGTAATAGTATTGGAGGGTTTTGTTTCTACTTTATTGTTGTTGAAAGACTCCAGTTTTTTAAAAAAAGAAATACAGGAAAGTTCTTGGTATAAATCTGTTTGTATGAATTAAGACACTTCATGCCCCACTACTTTGTTATATGGGCAGAAGAAGTTTGACAAATAGAGATGAGAATGGAAAAGGCAAATTCCAGTAGCTCAGAACAGTACAAGGAACATGCACTCTCCAAATCCTAATTATACAAGTAATGAAATGAGTCATAGTATCTCAGAAAATATTTAAGGGGGATGGTATAAAAGATCAAAAGCCATAAAAGCCTCCAGAATAACTCAGAATGAGGGAGATAAATTGCTAGTGTGCTTGCACTAGCAGAAAATTATTTGGGGGAAATTGCAAATGATAATAGGAAGTGGACAACGCTCATACTAAGAAAGGCTGCTCCATAAAACAAAAAATATAAATCCCCAAATCTGACCTGGGAAACTTCTGCCCAGACTTTAGATGTATTATCAGTTTAACTCTGAACATGTAAAATGCATTGACCACATTTTCCAAAGATTTACAGCATTTTATTTCAGTGGATGAAATAATTCACAGATGTTTTACCATGCCAAAACTTGGCTGTGGTTTAAAGCATCATTTCAAAGGTTTGGTACATGGTTGTATTTTTAATATTTTGCAGATTTATCTTTATCTTTTAAATGCAAATATGCTGAGGCAGGAATCCTGGACTTGGGTCAGTCTGTGGTCTGTTACATTTCCATATGTCCACACTGCAACTGAGGAGTTTATTATTCAGCCTATTTGGGTGGTGACCTCCAATTCTTCCAATCTAACAACATAGGCAATTCTACTTTTATTTCAGCCTCTATATGTCCCTTGTTCACCTCAGGGGGAGGACACAGTCTAAATCAATTTATACTGCTAGTTTTCTAATACCTGTTTAGACTTCCCTCCAGACTGCCCAGAAGTTCAGCAAAGCCTTCCTGCAGTTAAGTGGAAAGCATCAGGTAACAGCTCAGATGCAGAAACTACAGCAATTGCCCCAACAAAACTTAGGAACAAACACAGGAACTTCAGTCTGAAAACCAGTGTGAAAAAAACAGTGGAGTGAAATTTTAAATACCTGAGTTGAACATGAATTTATCTACCTTACTTAATTGGATTTTAGATGTCTGGGTCTAAATCTGTGGCTTATTACTTTTATTGAAGAAGGGAGGAGATATATAAGAAGGGATCTGCAGAAATATGCCTTTCCCGAAAATACTTTGCATCTATCTTCAAATGATGTATAGATTGACATACAGAGCTGAAGCCTCCCGGTGCTATGTTGGATATTCATATAACTAAGGAAGAAAAGTGATGGGAAGGCTTTAAATAGATTGTGGTAAAAGATATTTTGTAACATGGATTTGATCTAGGTAGAACAATACAAAATAATGAAAATAATATTGAGCATTTTCTATTCTCTGAGAAGTCAGGGTAAGTGAAGGATTACTGTGTTAGTGTTTCAGCAACGTCAATACAGCATCAGGAAACAGGGTGTAGAGAAAAGGCATCTTCAGTAGGCTTGGTATTTTAAAG
Source organism: Pomatostomus ruficeps (assembly GCA_013400735.1). Lineage (NCBI taxonomy): Eukaryota > Metazoa > Chordata > Aves > Passeriformes > Timaliidae > Pomatostomus > Pomatostomus ruficeps. Next base: position 133,750 of record VYZT01014001.1, read on the forward strand.
AAAATAGGAAAACCTCATTCTAGCCATAAATGCAATAATACTCTTAGTTTGCTGTGTTCTACCCTCATCCTTATTTAAAAAGATTAAAATGGAAGTGTTTGGTTTTTTTAAGACAGGAAGAGTATTTACAAAATGAGACAGCAAAAGACTGTGCTGCCTATAAAAGATACACCTTTTAAAACCAACTTCAAGAGAAAATCCAAACGTGATATTCCATAGATTTAAAAGAAGCCGTTTATAGGTATTTGCATATAATTAATTTGCAGGAAATTCAGTGACCAATTTGATATACATGAGGGAAAGGATACCATCCAGGGGAGCTTGACAGGCTTGAGAAGCAGATCAATGTGAACTTCATTAAGCCAGGACAATGCCCAGTATCAATACAAACTGAAGGATGAATGGATTGAGAGCAAGGCTGAGGAGAAGTACTTCAGGATACTGGTGGATGAGAAGCTGAACATGAACTGACAATATGTCCTTGCAGCCCCGAAGGCCAACTGCTTCCTGGGCTGCATCAAAAGCAGGTCAATGGAGGTGATCTTGCCCCTCTGGTCTGCTCTGGTGAGACCCCATCTGGAGCACTGCAACCAGCTCTGGGGCCCTCAAAACAGAAAAAAACATGGACCTGTTGAATGAGGGTCACAAAAATGATCAGAGGGGTGGAGCGCCTCTGCTGTGAGGACAGGCTGAGAGAATTGGGATTCTTCAGCCTGGGAAAAAGAAGGCTCAGAGAAGACTTTATTGTGGCCTTTCAATAATTAAAGGGGGCCTAAAAGAAACCTAAAGAGGGTCTCTTTTACAAGGGTGTGTAGTGATAGGACAGGAGACAACAGTTTTAAATTGTAAGAAGGTAGATTTAAGGTGGCTATAAGGAAGAAATTTTTTATGATAAGAGTGGTGAGATATTCAAACAGGTTGTCTAGAGAAGTTGTGGATCTTTGATCATTAGAAGTGTTCAAGGTCAGGCTGGATGGGTCTTTAAGCAACACCATCTGTTGATGTTAGTGCCCATAGCAGGGGTGTTGGACTATACGATCTTTGGGTTGGGTTGAAAAGACTTTCATTCTATGCTTCTATGATTTTTTTTTTCTTTTTGTTTATTTAGGTCATGTTTTACGTAATATTAAGAGATTCCCTCTTTTAATAAGGCATTCTAATCTTGATTAAACCATGCACGACTGCATTCCAGGAAGTGTACTTATTTAACTGGAAATTCTCTGGATAGACTGTACTTCTGTGATGGGAGTCTTCTGACAATATAGTCACTGACAAAGGGGATATCTATGTCTTAGCCCATTTACTACTGGCTTCTTTTGTAGTTCATGGATATAGGTACTTCAGGAATAAGAATTTTTTTTTGCACTAAAACCATACAAAACTGTAAGATAAATTACTTCCTTGAAAGGTGTATTAAGTAGGAAAGGATCCCAGGATTACAAGGTGTTATCTGTAGGCCTCTATATTTTGGGCACCTCTGCTTAATCAGATGAACTGAAATTTAGTATCATTTAGAGGGGGCCTTGTTTTCCCTAACGTCTGTTATAGCCCGTTCAAAGATAGCTGTAAAGACAAGCAGCAAAATCTTGCTTTATGTTGTTTTTCTGATCCACAGTCGGGTGAGATGAATTTCAGCCTTTGTAGGGAGTGTGACCAGCTAAGGTTAGCAGAGTGGTACTACAGTCTCCTGGCAGCCAGGGGTGATTTCTTCACCAGAATTCACGCTACAGCTTATTTTAAGTACTCAGTGGTATTTAGTCACAGGGAACTGAGTGAGGGCAAAAACTGACAATTTAATTTCAAAAATGTTGACTTCAGAAGCATTTCTCCCATCCAGAATGTAATTATAGTTGAGACCTGTATTACACCCTGGGGGAATCCTAATGGGAACCTTGCCTGTGGAAGGAAATGTTGCCTACTTCATACCACACATTTTTATGTTCATAAACCGGGACTGCAGTCATGAATATCTCCTGTCTTTTCCCAGTCATTTGCATTATTTCATATTTTCCTATATATTCTATTTCTGAAACTCCGTATTTCCCACTTTCCAGTCTTGCCCACACTTAAATTCTTGGTCAGATTTTCCTGAAGGTGAGAAGCTTTTTGCATACTCAGTACTTGTGTCCACAGTAACAACTCATGCTGGACCAGTTAACAGCAGATCACGAGAATGAAATGATTGATGTAGAGAATCCAATACCCAGATTATGCACATTTGGCTCCCATACTGTACTCCTTATAGTCAGGGGCTGAGGACTTCATTAGCAGCAGAAGGTCATTATTAAGTGCTCATCTAGAGCTCATCATCTGTGCTGTTTCATATGAGAGGATGTGACTCCATGCACTCCAGCATTAGTCAGAGATGCGAATTCAGGCTTGATTAATGGAGAGGATTGGGAGGTTGCTAAAAAATGTTCTCATTACCTGAACTAAAGCACTACCGGGACGACATACAGCAAGCACAGCCTCTGCTTTGCAAGGGCACAGATACCCTTGAATTAGCATTTGTACTGCTCATTTCCCTAATGCGGCTTCCCAAGCCAGGCTCATCCTGAGTGATGGTGCTAACAATGCAGATACAGCTAATGAGCAAGCCACGCTCAGAGGCTCGTAAGGCACAATGGTGTGACTGTCCCTCAGGTGAGGAGGTTAAGTTATACAGGAGTGAACTTGGGTATTCTGAGCACTGTAAAAATGTTGAAGGGCAGACTTAGTAGGAGGAAGATGGGTTTGGGTCAGACTGGGAGAGAAGAGTACTAATGCTAAACAGCATTATAGTGCTAATCCTGTTAAACTTCCTCTCTGGGCTTTGTTGCCAGACCCCTGTATGGGCCTGATTATTCAGACTTTGCTCTGTCTTCCCAGGCACCCGTTTCGAGCAGAGCTCTCTCTTTCCACAGTTAACAGGGAGCTGAACTGCAAAAGGCAGCTAGCGTTTCTTCAAGGTGGGAAACAGGTTTTTACTGTTAAAACATTGTAGCTCGACCAAAATTACGGAATATCTGCTGACCAAGCATATGAATATGTTTAGGACATTATACTGCGCAGAAGTATGAAAGTATTTTATCTGTGTTGCATTATTTCTTATCTCTGCTAGCCATGGAAAGATCTCTTCTATAGAAAAGCTCAGGAGTACATAAAGGCACTGTTGTTTCTTGGAGTTAGTGAAGCTATAAAACGCATGAACTTTACCCCTTGTCTCTACAAAAGATTTGCCAGTTCTATGAATTTTAAATCCATGGGAAATTTTTGTTGCCCTCAGCTGCTGGGTTTCAATGGCTAAAACTCTTTTTGAAGTTATGCTTGAATGGTATTTTCTTTAAAGCCTCCAAAACGACACCTTATGTTTTTCCTCCATTCATAACACTGAGAAGAAGATGAACAAGTGTTCACTGTTCAACCAACCATCGTATATCATCTGATCTCTTTAGCTGCTTGAATGTAGTGATTAAATGCCCATAATTCCAAGAAATACTAAAACATGTTTAGCAGTTTGATGTTTTTAAATCCAGGAATAAAAAGACAGATGTTATGATCCATGAAGGAATAGTAGTACATACAAGCTGGGGGTAGGGCTCAAGAAAACTGGAACAGTTTCCTGTGTAATGAGCCATGCATGGCAAAGACTCTAAGGAATGGCCTGCTACCTACAGGGATGTCATCATTTTATGTTCCATCAAGGCCTTGTTATTTTAGAATTTATATAAATTTATTCTGCAGGAAAATATGAAGCCTCTTGTATGACTCTGGTAAGGAAGAAAGTCAAACTTCAAAGAACTGGACTATCATTTAGAAGAACTGAATCCATCAAATTCTGATTTTTAACTGAGTATTTGGAGATGAAAGGGAGAGAACTTTGATCAGGAAGGAGATGGTAGCATACTGAGCACTGGAAATGTCATGGCACACATGGGCATTTGCAAATGGGAGCTTTTGGCTATGTGACTGGAGCTTCATTTTTGCTTACTCAAGATGATGGGCAGAAAGAACACCCTATATTTTCAAGGTCACTAGAAACATATTAAATGGATCTGGTTTTTAAAGACTGTTGAGAACTTACTCCTCAAAAAAACTGGACATAAACTGTATTTTAAAAAACCATATATTGTTATATGCCTTTTTTAAAAATAAGGTATAACAGTAAGAAAGGGAAAAAATTAATTTACCTTCAATTTTCCCATCTGTATTATAAACCAATATCATAACCAAAACCATTCCAAGATGCGTTCTATGTACTGAGTCAGAAAAAACCCTAAAGATTTCAATTTGAGAGCTCAGATAGGTCCCTGCATCTATATTTTCTTCTCTAAGGAAAACTTCAACTTGTGTAAGACAATTTATCCACCACTTCCCCCTTGGACATGCAATCTTAGTATTAGTTTAACTGTCAGACATGGTCCTAACTTAAAATACATTTGGTAAAACCCACTTTTAATCCTTTTGTCCAGATTTCTGTCTGTACTTGAGTGTCCAGTTTGACAGATCATCAAAGAGGGTGGTGAGAGAACAGTGTTGTCAAATACCAGATTGGCAAAAATGTGATTTTGTTGATTATTGGAACCATTCTCTGTAACAGTATTCTGTTAACCAGTTCATTAACCAGTTGTCCTGGAAGAGTCAGCCTGTTTCAGGTGCTGTCCCATCACAGAACTCCCTTTCACTCCCCAAGCATCTGAGAAAGGCAGAAAGGAAACTGAAGGGAGGTTGGATACATAACNATATATATATATATATGAGAATGTTTTAAAAGATTGTGTGTTCAAAATGTTTTGTCCTAAGAACAAGCACCATTCAATGTACCAGGGACCTTTACCAAATGAGAAACTGATCCTGAGAACTGCTATACTTCATCTGCTACAATAGGGTGATGCTTATCTTCAAACTAGACAGAAGAAATCTTTTAAAGCCCTTGAGTACAGGTCTGACTCAAAGTAAAGAACGATATTTATCAGAGAATCTCAAGTGGATGGTGAAGTATTATGCTTTGAATTGTTTATATTCTCCTCTGTCTCCTATATATTATTTTAAATTCTGTTTTGGTCAGAAATAGGATATCCATGTTTCTGATGCACCAAGAACATATGTGACATGGAGTTTTTCTTGTCTGAATTTTTAGGGGAGGGGAGCTACACAAATGTAGCTGAAAAATTTACATCACTCACTGACTGAGGGCTCAGGTTTCATACGTCTAATTTACACTCTTCAGACCATTAGTGATGGCACAGACATGAATAATCCTGTTCATAATACTGTCAGACACTTTTCCCTGTTACTTGTGTATAAGACCTGGATAATATAATTTACTTTATTGACTTTGGTAAGTGAAAATCATTCTGGGTGTTGTGGTCAGTCACTTACTTTGAAACTTTTCACTGTGTAGTTCTCATTTTAAGGTTCTCACACAGCACGTGTTTGGTGGTTTTGTTGCATTTGCCTTGTATGCATATAATAATACGAATTTTTCACACAAGTGGAAGAGGTAACATCTAAAGATAGGCTGCTAATACCATGTAGTTATTTATGTGGTTCATAATTCTAAACCACTTTGATCACATTTGGATTGTGTACAAACTGTCCAGGCCACCTTCCACCTAGAGACTGTTACAAAGCCCAGTTCGGCTTAATAAAAAAGCACTTAGGAAGACAAGGACTCTGTTTTTCAGAATCATGTTTTTGTGCTTTCATTTCCAGGAATGCTAATTCTTATGACTTCATAACCCAAGTACAGATATAATACAAAGCCAAAGATCTGAAACATACATGGGGTTTTTTGAGTATTAGCCCTTCAACATTTCAGAGTAATTTACAATAATATAAGTGTTGAAAGGAATAGAGTTTCTTTGCTAAAGATATTCTGTGCTCTCGGTGTGTGATAAAATCCCAGCATGAATGCGCTGCAAAATGCAGTATTAACTTTCTTTGCTTCCTAAAGAGTACAAAATGTTTTGCTCCTGTGGGATTTAATGTAAGTGATGCTGGATGTTTAGTCTACACAATTCTATTCACCTTTGAAAAGCCTAGATTATCATCTGATTTAGATGACAATTGAAAGGGCTCAGTGGTCTCAGTTTAGTTCCTTTTTTATTAAATCACCATCAGACACTTAACATGGTGCTGATCTTGGCAATAACAGACTCATTTTGAGGCATATTGGCACTAATGGAGTAAAAGAGGCACGGAGTATAAACTTGGCTTTAAAAAAAATGAAATCCAGCAAATTCCTTCCTTTTAAACAGCACAAACATTTACAGAAATTTTGCAAAGTTGAACTCTACCTACTGCAGGGGATGCTTTTATTTTCAGAGATGATAGACCACTCTGCATTGCAAATGGCAAATATTTTGATACTGTTGGAAAAAAATCCTCAATAGGAGGAACTGCATTATGGTAAAAGTAATTTACACTTGCTTATTAAAGATATCAGTGTAGCAGAATCTGGTCAGATAGTGTATTGTTAGGTGTGACCATCAAGTCAGAAACTATGCTAGATTAAGAAGATGCTGACTTTGATCAACATCTTCAATCATCTGTTTGCATTTGATCCATCCCAAAGCTGTAACAGAGATGATAGGGCAGTATAAAAATCTTCAGTAATAAAATAAATAATTACTATCAGTTGATCTAGGAATAAGCAAAATGTTGCCTTAAGCAATAAAGGCGACAGCAAAGACCTTCTTTATTAAAAGGACGTTTCTCATCCTCTGTTATTACATTCTGAAAAGAACAGTCAGTTGTAGTTCTTTAAAAATGCCATGCCAGTTAATTCCATTACTGTAATGATCTGTGGATCAAAAACTGTGCATTGCACCCATCAGTAAAGGTTTGTACAAGATACAGGCTTGACATAGCTGAAGAAAAATGTTTAGAGTCTAGCACTTCAGGGAGCTAATATGTTTTAAAGCTACTACTCAAATGGACCATAGCTTAATTCCTGTGCTGCCAGTCAAGACAGTGATTAAAAATCACCCATTCAGGCAATGTCTTCTGGGTGTTGATGTGCCAGGTTGTGGGGATGGAGTTAAGGGGGTGGAGAAGAGGAAAGTTTATAAATGTATGGCTGATGTTTGACTAGCTAAATTTCAAAAAGGAGGGGAAAAGAGGGAAAAACTCAGCTTGCCCCAGGAGGGAGGAAAAAGAGAAAACAAAGCTTCCTTCCGTAAACTCAGCCAGTCTTACAATCATAATTTCTGAGCTCCCCTCTATCACTGCTCTAAAGAGAAAACAAGATTGTGAAATCAAAAGTCATCACTGGGGGAGGTGAGGGAGGAGAAGGGGAAGGAAGCTTGTAAATGAAACAGGGTTTATCCTGAAATAATAACCTTAGCAGTGATAGCAGGGCTCCTGGTAAACCACTTGGTGGACTTTTTAATCTGTCTCCTCCGATGCTGAGTGTCATTTTTAAAGCAGTTTCTTTATGTCAAAGGAAATTAGCACTGATGACAGAATACCATATTATTGAATGTCAATATAGAGAAAAAAGTACTTTTGCCCATCTCCCCGGCTGGTAATTCTGATATATATTGCTATAATATTTCCTTGTTTATGGTGTAGATTTGTTTGTATACAATTACTCCCAAATTACTTTAAAGAATCAAGTTGAAGAAAAAACACTCGATCTCTTCACCTAAAAAAAGAGTCACTGAGGATAGCATTAAATCTTCTTTCAACATTAAACATTTAAGTAACTGATGGCTGGGTTGCTGCCTTTTGAATTCATGCATGGCTGCTAAAATGTTTCATCTCTCAGGGTTTCTTACACACCTCATCCAGCTAATGTGAGGAAAATGTTTTGGTTTCTCATCTTTTACAGGGAGTATCTCCTGGTACGCTAAGCTCCCTGGGCAGAGAGGGTAATGCCAGTGTGACCTTGGCGCCAGTGAAGCACCAAGTGAAGCAGATAGTCTTGAATGCCATCATGTGGTGTGTACAGGACAACTAGGGGATCTGGCCCAGCCAGCATGGGCATAAGAAAGGCAGGTCCTGCTTGACCAACCTGATCTCCTTCTATGACAAGGTGACCTGCCTTGTGGATGAGGGAAAAGCTGTGGATGCTGTTTACCTGGACCTCAGTAAAGCTTTGACGCTGTTTCTCACAGTATGCTCCTGGAGAAACTGGCTGCCCATGGCATGGGCAGGTGCACTCTCCTCTGAGTAAAATACTGTCTGGATGCCCGGCCCAGAGAGCGGAATGGAGTTCATCCAGCTGGGGGACAGTCACCAGTGACGTTTCCTAGGGCTCAGTACTGGGGACAGTTCTGATACATATATCAGTGACCTGGATGAGGGCATTGAGGGCACCCTCATTTAGCTTGCAGATGACACCTAGCTGGGCCAGAGTGTTGATCTGCTGGAGGCTGGAAAGCCTCTAGAGATCTGAACAGGCTGGATTGATGAGCTAAAGCCAAAGGTATGAGGTTCAACAAGACAAAGTGCCAAGTCCTACACTTCAGTCATTACTTATAACAACAACAATCTTAAGCTGTGCTAGGGGAGGTTTAGGTTGGACATTAGGAAGAAGGTTTTCACAGAAATGGTGATGGGGCATTGGAATGGGCTGCCCAGGGAGGTGGTAGAGTCACCCTCCCTGAAGGTATTTAAGGAAAGACTGGATGTGGCACTCAGTGCCATGGTCTCATGGACAAGGTGGTGTTGGGTCATAGGTTGGACTCAGTGATCTCAAAGGTCTTTTCCAACCTAATTGATTCTGTATTCTACATATCTAGGACAGCAAAACTCTCTTTTTACACAGAGTCTTTCTCAGAATAATACTTCTGAATCTGGCCTTTCCCCTGCTTTAGGAATCATGTTGTTTCATTGCTGAATTATAGACACCCCAAGATGAGTTGGAAGCTTGACAAGCTCTGCTACCATCACCTCATTTTCCATATCTTGCTTATGCCTTTTGTACAGGAGTTCTGCCATGCTTCTTGTCGAGGACTTATACTCGTCTATTTTCTAGAGGCGTACATAGTTTAGGAAAGGAAAGCACTCCCATAAATACTATAAATAAGGTGTCCATATGTGACCCTTTTATATGTGTGATGCTGATTTAAGTTGAAAAACAAGTGAAAAAAATTAGTAGTGGCTTCTGTGGGGGATTTTTTAAGGCTTAGTTCTTATGAGCTGGAAATGAGAGCATCTTTAAATGGTTTTTAGATACTGTTCAACACTGGGTAAAGTAAGATTGTGAAAACAGACTTAATTTCTTGCCCAGGCTTGTGGGCAAGAAACTTTATGTCATTAAGATGGAATTTCCTCTCACCACTGCACTGGAAGTCTTCCAAGTGCATTTGCAAGGTTAGCAGAAAGAGGAAATGTGCACTGAAACAAGCTCTGCCCATTTCTGCTTGGCTTGAGTGGGTCTGGCCTTTGTGAAAGGCTTGAAGAAATGCTGGATCATCCTTTCCTCATGGTAATCCAAGAACCTGAGCTGGGTTTGAAGGAAGTGATATAAACTGGATATGAGATACATGTTCACTGCCATTACACACTCCCACCTCTTCCAGAGAGAACTGGTTTAGCTGTCTGAAGGTCAGGAACCCAGAACATCCTGGCTGTACTGTTTTTCTCTGAGATATTAGTGGAAGAGATGGTTGCGAGCAGAGAGACATTCATGCTACCTATTTTGGGCATCTGTCTCCAGAGGAAGATTTGTTCCATCCTATGCTGGAGTGCCTGTTTCACTCAATTTTCTAGACAGAACCTTAAACAGGTGACTGAAGTTTTGTCTAGCTTTTTAATGGCTAAAAATAAAGTTTTGCTCTATCAAGTCTAGAGGAACTTAGCTATGAGTTCTTTGACACAGGCCACCTGCCTGCTCCATTTGGCCAGCCCCTTGCCTCATTTGCCCTTTCTTGGACTGGTTTCCTGACAATATAGTCATCTCATGCTAATCTGGCTTCTCCTGTCTGTGGCATTAGAGATGTCTGAAGTTGTCTTTTCCTAACTGAAAATAGAAAAAGAAGCAGCAAGAAATCTAATCATGGAGTGAATGGATCAAAGCGTGGATTTATATTCCAGGTGCGACTCCATGGCAGATGATGATTCTGACACCATTTTGGGTGTGGATCTCTGTGCTGATGAGGAACTTGGAAGGAGCAGAAAACTGCAAAACTTAGTGCAGGAACAGAGCCCTTCACACATCAGTCTCATGGGATATAACTGGTCTGCTCTGACTTCCAGTGGCAGCAAACTGTTCTGGCATATCATAGTTACTTCTTTTCTCCAGCATCTCAAGTAATACAATACCTTTCCATCATTTCTTGTTTCTGGAAGGGAGGAGATGAATGTTCATGTTCTGCTAGGGGGATTTTTTAATCTAGGACGAATGCAGGCAGAAGATACTATTAGGTTGATCCAGCAGAAAACAAAGGTAAATGTTGGAAAATGTGACATTTATATCCTTACATCCACCTATAAGAGTCTGTGGTTTTAAGACTAACACAGTAAGTCTTCTGTCAGGGGGAGTTAGCTGCCAGCCAGATTGGTTTCCCAGGAAAGAAGTCTCTGTAAACTGGCTGCTGTTTATAAGTGCACTGTGACCATTATTCGAGTTTTTGAGCAGATTCCTTTTTTCTTGTTAAAAAAAAATGGAATTATTCTCTCTTTGTTAAACAAAAATCATCATGTTCTTGAATTTATAACAGATTCATAGACGTTAGTGCAAAGTAATCCAA
>VYZT01014001.1:144472-170332 GCA_013400735.1 Pomatostomus ruficeps
CTGTCTGGTCTTCCCCCCGCCCCCCCCACGCCCCCAATTCCCTTCTTCCCCCCCAGGTCATGCTCAGATGTCGGATGTTGCTGAACCTGTTTGGTTGCTTTGTGAACTCTGGAGGGGCACAAGCTGCCACCTGGAGCTGCTGCCCAGAGCAGCCACTACTGTGTCTGACTGGTTCACAAAGACACATTTATTCTGGTTGGCATTAATTAGATGAAGAAGGTAGGAAGGGGAAAGAGAAGAAAAGAAGTTACTGCATTCCTGAGCTGATAATATATACAGGACTGACAAGTGGAGAGGAAAATTGCAGAACATAGCAGCCGTCTCTAATGGCAACTGAAAACAGCCCAGTAACTTTGTTTTCAAGGGACTTGTGCTTTGTCTATTTGCTCTAAAGAGAGCTAGGTAGGATAAATTGATGCTAGCTGTGGCAAATAAGTGGTACCTGGAATGGAAAATTGAATTGGCAAAAATTTTAAAAGCATAGAATCAAGATCCCAATTCTTTGAATCTTCACTATGTAAAGCACTAGTAGGCATTGGGTTTTTGGGAGGGGAAGTTTTTTGGTGGTTTTTGTTTGTCGGGTGGATTGTGAAATTATTGTTCAGCAAATCCAAAACTTAACAGTGGATCTTACTGCAATGGCATGTTATAAAGGGCTAAAGTATTAAAAAGGCTTTCAAAGGAGTAACTAATGGAAGATGCGCACATGGATGGCTCTTCCACTGCATCAGAGAGGGCTTTCCTGGGAGAGGATCAGTCAGTAATTGGTGTGTTCCTCAGTTTTCTTTTACCTCACCCATCTTCTATGGGACATGGCCTTTCCATGGCAACTGTGAAGAGAACATTTGGTTAATCTAGTGTGACTGCTTTCTATGAAATGATGTGTCTGAATTAAAATTCTCAAGTTCAAGGAGATTAAAGTTAATGGCTGCAATATGTATTCTTCTCAGCTGGTATTCTGTGGTATGTTAATACCAGTCCTGTATGAACTTTAGCTTTTGAAACATATTATTGCCTGTGTGATGACCTTTTCATTAACAGAAACTTGAAGTTTAACACCCCTAGCAGTTAGAGGACTTTGTCGTTCCTTTTAGGCTGAAAAATATCATGCTCAAGACCTGGAAATTCATAAAAATTCCTCCCTAAAGATATTGCTACTGCTTAATAGCCTTCTGGTTTGTTTTGTTTTTCTTGAGTCATTACGGAGGCCTTTGTTCTTTGGTTTACCTGCTAGATTTGTTGTTATTTAATCTTTTTCCTTTTCTGTTGCTTGAGTGTTATAACTGTTTCTTATCATGCTTTTAGTTGTAATTTACATGCATTGTTTATATAACGAATATGTAACCAATGTATGTAAATTGCAACTAAATAATATGTACATTATATAATATAATGTATTTACATACATTATAATAGGTTACAGTAGCAGAAGATTCTTTTGAAGAACAGAAAGAAATGCAATACAGTTTTCTTTCTTCATCTGTTTGTCAGCATTACTTTTGGGGAAAACGCCATCCCATGGACTACAGTGATAATGGTACTGGGAACTGCAGGAGTCTGGAGAGCCTGTTTCAGTGACAGACTTTTCTGTCAGGCTGATGGGAAAGAATACTTGCAGGAGTCCTCAGTCTGAAATTTGACAGTGAGTTCTGTTTTTTTCTGTATAGATGCAGGTGCACCACCCTGAAGAAAACACTGACAAGAAAATAAGGAGTAGAGTGTGACACAAGAGGAATGTTGCCAGATAATTACAGATTTGATAATAAATAGGAAAAAATTATTGCAGTGTTGTCCAGGACTTGGTGCTTATTTAATTTCTTGCAGTTCATGAGTACTTAGAGGGAAAGTGATTGATGGGATTAATTAGAGATATATGTTTAACAAGTGTTCCTGGCTCTAGTGACTCATTAATTAAAACTTGAACTTTGTAAGAATGCTCTTTGCAATCCATATTGGTTTGCAAATTCAAACCATTTTGGTTTTGAATGGAGGAGAAATCAGTTAAACAGGTCAGTAGTGCATACAAAAATAATACGTAATGGCTTCCTGTGATTTATATTTCATTGGAGAATCAAAAATCTTGAATCAACCCATAAATCAAGCATAATTGGCAAGGTCTGCCTTTGTGGGATGTTTTCTTTACGAGTCTCTGGAGGTCTGTGTTTAAATTCATTTTATGTGAGGTTACAAGAATTAGTCTTTGAACTAACTAAGTATATAATTTTTATGTTTGCTTTCCATTGAGAACATTGAATATCCAGAATCTTTTTCTTTTACACAATTGCATTTGTAAATAGTTATATCTCTTCACTTGACAAACTATTAGAAAAATAACAAAAGGGTGCATATGTTTCTCTGCACATTGAGGGTCTCTATCCTGAAGTTTTTGGAAATCTAAAACACAGTTAATTCACTTAATAAGCCCTGTGCTGGTAAGCAAGGATTTGAGTTCTCTGATGCTTTGCTTTGTTTTCGATAAGTTAGTGCTCTTTATTAAAAGGCACAGCTTTCTTTTACTAATACTTTTCAAGGCTATTCATTTTAATTTGCTGATGATCCTCATTTCTTTTAAAATATACTGGTACAGTTAATATATGAATATAACTGTAAGACAATACAGAATACCTTCAGGACTAAAGATTATTTCATTAGCATAAACTTGTTTGGTTCTAATCCTCTAAGTATTTGTCTATGTACTTAACTTTATTTAGCATTCCTAAGAAATTCTTGTATCTGATGCTATCTCTTAGTGTCTGCAGAACAGCCACTACTGTTTTCAGTAAGATGCCCCCTTCATAAGAAAGCTGTTGAACTACGGCTTTAGTGGAAACAGAACTGAAGTTTCAGCAAAACTGGGAGCTGAGTGTGAGCCTAAAATACACTTGTAATTACTGAAAGTGTAGATTCATACTACTACCCATGAATACCACATAATCTTCCTGTAATAATAAGGGCTATATTTCAATGCTTAAGAAAATAAATTTAAATTTCTTCTCTAATACAGTTCCTTGTGGCCATGATATGAATACATGAACAGATTCAGGCAGTGTTTTTCAGATTCATTAAAGTGATATTTTTATCCCAGTTTTCAGAATTGGATCACATAGAGGTAAAGCATAATCAGACATCCTCTTTGTAAAGTATCTCCACCAAAGAGACTAATCTGCCTGCTATGCTAAAAAAATATAATTTTTTAAATATAAAACAGTGGAGGATTTAGATGTAGCCTCAAAATTAAGACTGATCTCTAAACTTTCCAAGGTTTTGAGGCTATCTAGATTTTAGATCCCAATATCCTCTCCACAATTTAGGATTAATTGCCTTTTCAAATACTGTAGGAGAGACTTAGACTTCAGAAGATGTGTTTAAAAACTTCAGGCTTCATATTTAGTAAGTGTCAGCTCAAGTTTGTTTTGGCATCATATTGCTAAAAAGCAGTTAACAACAAAGGAAAAGAAAAAAATTTTCTTATCTTTTCAATGCAAAACCTTTTCTGTGTGATGAGTTTGAAAGGGTAAACAATTCTTTTGGATATGTTGCAGGAGAAAACATAAAAAGCATCAAGTTCCTGTGCTTTTGACTGGGTTAGTTTTATTTTTTCCCCCTGCATTTAAATATATCTTTGCACACTGATCTTCTTCAAGCCTTATTTTGATAGTCAGGTTCTACTGATGTTTTCATCGTCCTGCTCTGATCATTCCCTCAATGTCCTTCAGGAAGTCAGATTAGAATTCAGTGCTGTATTGTTAATCTAACAATTTAGAACAGGGTAATTAATCTTCTTCCTCTATCCAAAAACCAAAATGCAGCACTGAGCAAAAGGCTTCATTGATCACAAGGAACTGTTAAAAGCAAGTTCTGTGTAGTAGTGAAATGGTCTGGGAGCAGCATTTCTTTTTCCCTTTCTGTGCCTCAGCTACCCCCAAATTTACAAGCAGCTGCTATACATTCTAAGCAAGGGGATTTTTTGTTTGTAGCTTACTTGGAAGTTTAGAAATATATGCTTTTGTTTAAATTGAGGAAATATGATATTTGATAGAACCATTTATAATCTATTCAAATATGAATCAAGTACCACACATTTCTCGTCCAGAAAGGCATAAAGTATTTTAGAATCACATGCTGCTGTTGAAATTATAGTTTCACCTTTCTCCAAAGAGCCTTAATGGTGGGTCATTTATAGTATGGCTTATTGGGCCAAATTCAAATGATATTTAAATACAAATGAAGCACTAAGGGGGAAATGGCATACCTGCATGCATTGACCCATCAATGTCTTAAGAGTTCCATCAAAGACACAAGAGGAGGCTTATAGCTCAAAGAGCAATTAATATTGAACAACTATTTGAGAGAGAATTAGTACTTAGCACTCATATGAAACAATTTCATATTAAGAACTTGCTCAATGATATCACATGAATTGCTCTTGGTGACATGATATTTCTTAATTTTTTCAAAAAGCCAGACTGCCTTTTTTTTCATTTTATGTCCTTAGTGTTCAAAGAGAATTGCAAGGTGCAGATGCTAACTTAAAGGGAGGCGTATCTGCATTTTCTCCACTTCTTTCACTTGGGGTGAGCAGAGGATGTGGCTAATGAGAAATGTACTGAAGGTATTTGCCTGGAGCAGGAAAACCGTACATCTCTGGCATGCTGCTCAGAACAGCAGTGAGGCTGCTCTTACTCTGGCCCTGCTCAGAAAAACGTGAGTTTCTAATGTCATTTGGATCAGCCCCTCTGTGCTGACTGACCATATGGCACGAGAAGAAAGACTGGAGAGATACTATTTTTAACCAATCCACTGTTGTCGGTTTTCTTCGTCATAGAATCCTATGATTAGCTGTATAGAACAAGTAATTTATGTGATTGTGTTTGCCTGTGAAAAAGTTACAATCTGCAGACATTAGCATATTTGTTCCAGTTGTTAATATTACAGTTTCAATATGATCCATTATGCTACACTATGGCATCTGCTTTGTGTAGACTGTGGACTGATTGTTTAGAATAAATGCCTTGCAGCAGCACCTACCAATCTGAAAGTGTATGTTCCCTGTCCATCAAAATAAGATAAAATTGCACAAATAATGAACTCTAAGAGAAAGATTGTATTTCTCTTCTGCACATTGAAGGAGTGGCATAGAGAATTCTCTTTTGAGGGCAGAAGGCAAGGCAATAAAAATGAGGTTTTGGGAACTGCATATTAGTATTTAGTCTTTCCAAACTAGCAAGAAAATAATCTTACTTTCTAGCTTTCTTAAAAAATACATGGACCAATTTTCAAGTCCAACTGTTTTTACCAAGGTATCTATACCTGACTTACAAGCAACACAATGGAACCCAGCAAAAAGCTGTGCTGGATGCTTGTGGGTCCGTGAATTTCAGGATTAACATTGCATTATGCTTTTGTTCCCCGTCTAAGTTCCTTCTCCCAGTCAGTCCTGGTATTATCTTTTTCTAGAACTTTGAATATTTTGTGGAAATAGGATTTCTTGTAACCTAACTGGGCACTTGCCTGTTTCTATTTTATTGTTGATCTGCTTCAGCTCCTAAGGTGCTCTGTTTCTTGACTGCAAGGAGGATTGCAACCAGAACTACACTGTAACTATACAGCACAGCTGTGAGCCCTGCAGAATGCGAAGTATGATACTAGATGCTCCCTTAAACAATAGGATTGCACTGTTCAAACTCTTATCATGAAGAGCTGACTGTGAATTTGGCAGAAACAGAAGCTGCACAGCAAATAGATACATTCTGGAGACTCTGACATCAGAAATACATAAATTTAGAACCCACATATAATGAAAAAATAATTTTACAGTGGATCAATAGATGGATTTTCATTAAGTCTCTGAGCCTTAAGCTGTATTAAATTTAGATACAGTAACTTATCTCTTACAGTATCTTATAGCAGTATATTAGCTCAGAGTCTTAGACTGAATTTGTTCACATTCTGTTTTGAGCTAGGGACGTTGCCAGTTGATATCTAGTGAATCTTTTGACATAGTTTAAGAAATTGCTGTTACAAGTTACCCACTTCTTTTTGCTGCTGTATCTTACTGCAACCATACACACCTTAAGCAATCTTTTTTTGTAGTTTATACAATGCAGAGAAACATATGAGCTGTGGTTCAGCACTTAATCTACTGATTCTGTGGTGAAGGCGGTAACTTTCAGCAGAAAGGAGCTATTGATGGCTGAAATATCTTTTATTTCCTTTGTAAAGTTCACCAAAACTCTTGGTGGGTATCAGAAGAATGCAAATGCACAGCTATGTTGGCTCTGAGCACTGAAGATGATGTCTTGTTAAACTGTGGTAATTTGATTATATTCAGTCATGTATCTCAGTCCTTCTGCTATATGAGAATCCAGCTCCATGTCTGAAGACATCTCTACTGAGGCTTTTACAAATTTCAATCAGTATTGCAGAGGAGGAAGGCTAGAAGACATCTATTTTATAGCTCACACATGAGTTCAAAAGTGGAAGAAGGGAGATTAGTGGGGCAGAGGATATTTGTTAGATGCCTTCTTTATTTTAAGCTAAGATTCTTGAATGATAACTCAAACAAGCTGGCATCACCAGTGACACAAATACAAGTTTATGAGGCCAGGGGTTTGAACTCATAATTATTGACTTGCATAATTGTGTGTATGTGCATAAGCAGTGAAAAGTACTCTGAAGCCTTTTCTGACAAACCATCACATAAGGATACTCAGCTCTAAGTTCTGAAATCTCCCTCAGTGTTGTCTGTTGTAACACTTGCACTGATACCCTCAAACGGAAGTAAAACACATGCAGAAATGAAGGCAGATGTATCAGCAAAATTGAGATAATTGGAATTGGTATCACTTTTATGATTGATTAAGAAGATTTAAATATTAAAAAAATGTTCATTGAAACTGCTTCAGACTGTGGCTGGTTGTCTGCAAGCAAAGGACAGGAAAACAGAGGCTAACTATAATGTGGACAAAGAGAGCAGCAGGACAGCATCTGATAATCATAGAACCAAGAATCATTTGGGCTGGTTGATCACAAATGCATCTGGATGAGTATAAGCCAGCATGGCTGGAGAGTGTGTCCAAAGAAACAACATGGTGCTGTTTAATGAAAGAACAGGGGCAGGATATGTGTTGAGGATTCTAAAATTCTTCTGTCTAAACTTCTGCTATGGCTCCTACTGGGCTGCTTATAATTTGACTCGACTATAGGTTATCCATGGACATTTAATATCGTGGGAAAGGGGTCTAATAATAATAATCTCTCTGCACATCTGTCTTGCTTTCTGCATGCTCAGTTTGCTTGTTAGAAGCTGCTATTCCACTCAGAAGTTAACAAACGATGCCAGCAAAAACCTTTAAAAACCTTATGAGGAGCGTGCATTTGTATGAGGTCTCTGGTCTATGGTTTCAAGGAGATGAAATGAATAGGAAATTAAATAATCACAACAGTTGTTTATTGCTTCAAAAGAACAAAGTGCAGGCTCTTCCATGGAAGAAAATCCTAAGACAAGTGTGGATTTGCAACCTTATGCTCAAACGTCTGAGGTATGTTTTGTTTCACTTTATTGTGTTACCATTGTATGAAAGAGGGCATTGCAACATGAAAAACAGAGAACACAAGGAAGCAATTTTTTCCTGCTGTTTCCACTTTGTGTAATTTTTTTTAACACCTTTCATGGAGACCAAATGTCTGGTGTGACTTCAGTCAGGATTCCTCCCTGGGCACTTTGGTAGAGCATTTGCAGTTTCCTGTTGCAGGTTGCTGCTTACATACAAGTTAAGGTAAAATTTAAAAAAAAAAAAAAGGCAGCTGCTATCATCTTGTGTTTCACCTGGAGAGTCTCAGAAAGTAGGGTGTCTGTGACTTTTGTAGGAAGAGAAGTCTTTCACACAGCTGCTGTGTTCTCTCAGATTGTCCTCACTTCTGGCAAACTCCCGCTGGACTTTGCGCTGTTATGTTTTTGAATAATACCTAGAGAAAACAGTAAAAAAGAAGTGAAGTAATTATTTGCCACAAGACTGTCATGCAGAGTTCTGCCATTCTGGAAAACAAGTTTGGAACTGTTCCTTCTGAGCGTGGCAGGTTTGGCCAGTCGAAGCCAGACTCCTGTTACAGGGCTGGGTGCTGCCAGCCCCCACTCTGGGCTACCTGCCCCCACGGCAGAGCTCGCCCTCACCCAAGCCATGAGTCAGCACTGTCCCCGCACAGCCCTTGGGTGGCTCGCTGGGATGCTCTGCAGGAAGATCCATTCCTTCCTGCCTTCACCCCACGAGGGCTGGCCCTCAGGAGGGAGAGGAGGTGTTCTGCTGTGGGCGCGCACGAAGGGCTGGCTTTGGGAGCACGGGTCCTGGAGGAGGCGGTTAGGTGGAGCGGGTTTTCCTGCAATTGTAGGGGAGATTTTCCTGTTGTGTTTCAGCCACAACTGTTTTGCAGTTGCAGACGCAGTCAGCGCTGCCACAGTATTTCTGGGACAGTGGTGGTGGCTACTGCCCCTCCCAGCTGGCTGCCGGTGTTTTCGGAGGATCAGCGTGGTCCCTGTCTCCGCAGCAATGCCTCCCACAGAAGTTGTAGGGCGGGATCCAGCGGTGGGTATGCGGCTGGGTGGCTTTGTGGGAATGGAGCAGATGCATATGTGTATGCTTGCCATTGCAACTAATTTAGGAAGTATTTTATAATGTGTTTAGCAGTCCTAGGGAGGAGTTGAGGTTTGCTCCGTTGCTGTGATGAATTATCTTTTTGGTACTGGAAAGTCTGGAAAAAAATGAAACATTTTTCATCTTGTGTTCTCAGACAAGGACTTATTGTCTTGTTAGTTGTCATAAAACCAGTTAGAGAGATAAAGGGGCATTAGCATCTGCATAGTGTTAACAACATCTGGAACTTTATAATTCTGTTTTTAAAATAACAGATGAAGGCTGAGATACATGTTTGCATGAGAAAAATTTAAAAAATACAATCATTCCCTGAAGCCTGCTTCACTCCTTGTGCAAAGTCTTTCAAATTCCATTTATTTATTTGTAACTGATGAAGTTACATAACCTAAAGGAGTGACATGCATCAAGTATGATGGCTGAGAGATGATATTTTTTCAAAGGATGTGCATTTGACACCAGTATGCTCAGACTGATAGTCTGGTCACTATGGTTATT
Source organism: Pomatostomus ruficeps (assembly GCA_013400735.1). Classification (NCBI taxonomy): domain Eukaryota; kingdom Metazoa; phylum Chordata; class Aves; order Passeriformes; family Timaliidae; genus Pomatostomus; species Pomatostomus ruficeps. The sequence goes on from VYZT01014001.1 coordinate 153,619, forward strand.
TTACATGCAAATTCTATATCCACAAGAGCCCACAAAATGCAGCATACATTTAGTAGAATCAGCAACGTGGATAATCCCCAGGTACAGAATTATCATGTGATTTTCCTAGTAAAATATTTCAAGACAAGCAATTTTCTGAGAACAGGATGAGATGACATCCAGTGATGTTTGAAAGGAGGTATTTATGAAGCTGCTGGAAGCTGTGCAGATGCATACCAGTAATTCTTTCTCAAGTGCTACTCTAGTTATTGCAGTAACACTGACCTGCTTGCCAGCTGACAGGAAATGTACAATTTTGTTCTATTTTTTTTTTTTTGAGATAAACTGTGAGACTTTTTTGTATCATTGATGAAGAACATCTAAAGGGATGTGAGTGATATTGAGAACCTTTTACTTGAGAGGCCTATTGGCGGTATTGATACAGAAGCAATTATTCAGAAGCAATGCTCATTTTAGTTGCTTTTTCCTGTTCCCTTTTGGGATGTTCTGAAGATTATTTGCAGAACAATTAATTTGAGGATGTCAAGTAAAGTAGTAAGTAGTTCAACTAAACTGGATCCTTTTCATGTATGTGTGTGAATGCACGTGTGTATTGTCAGAGTACAGCCATAGCTGGGTAGTAAAAAAAGCATTTGCCATTCATTTAATGAGACTACTCAGCATGGCTTTTCCCAGGATCCAGGATCTCCTTGAACACTGTACAAATCAAACACCACCAGTATCTCAGGGCTGGGGTAAACTGGGACTCTAAGGAACAAAGACACTCTGTAGTGACAGCTCAGAAGGACAGCTTTTCACTCTGCAGGATGAGTATAAATTTGATACTGGATCTTCTGGCTGTTGCACTGCAGCAACACAGGCTTCAAATTGCATTGCTGATGCAATGCAGCCCTTTGCTGCTCTTAATTTCTTAGCTTAAAATAATGAAGTTTTACCACAGTGTGGTTACTAAAAACTGTGAGGCAAGAATATGTGGCTGTGGATAATGATTGATTTTGTCTCAAGTCTTTAAGGAGCCTTAAAAGGATAATGTTCTTAAAGGATATAAAGGCATAGATGAAACTATTAGAGATCACTGGGGTTTATTGTGGTATGTTTTTGCTAAGTAACACTTTCTTAAGAAATAAAGCACCTGTGGGCATGTCTCTGGTAAGCAATAAAGCACCACTGGCTGTTTACAAAAAACACCAATTGATATGACTTAGGAAGCCCTCAAGAGAGGTTAGGTGGGAACTTGGCACCTTCTTAGTATTTTGCTTTATTAGGAAAGAATAAAGACTGAGACTTTGTATCTCATTGTGAGGAAAGGGTGGTACATCCCTGCACAGGCTGGGTTAGGGTGCCAAACCCTTGGGTGTCTTGGGGGCAACACAACTGCAACTTGTTAACCACTAAATACAATTCTGTACTTCTTCTCAGTGTATTTTGCAGTTTTCATTCTGTGTTCTCTTTTGTCAGGGTCAGAATTTTTAATCATGCACTGTTTTACGCATGCCCTAACCATTTTGGGTTATTTGGGTTATTGCTGCCATTTGGTAATGCCAAGCAATCTGAGGAGAGGACTAGTAAAGTAGTTACTACGCTCCTTGGTACAGTGAGTGGGAGAAACTTAACCCTTTGAAAACTTTTAGAGAGTTGCAGTAGGATGGCAGGATGGACTGGGATGAACAGTTGGAAGGACAGGGGTCTTTCACCTGGTTCATGATCTGCAGTACAGGAAGGCAAACTATTACTTTATCAAAAAAACAATGAAAAAAATACAGAAGGTGAAGTTAGGTTTCTCATGTCAAGCGGGCTAGTCTTACGATTTAGTGCAGATTATTGCATCTGGTTCTCAGGGACTGTCCACGTGCCTTTTGCATGCAGCAGGGACCAGAACTATCCAAATCCAGAAAAAAATCCTCACTCAGTGGTGTCTGCTGGAAAGAGGTTGCTTTGGGATCATTCTCCTGCAACTCAACTCAGTTTTCTGTGTCTCCTCTTGGATTTTTAACTAGAGAACAATAGAAATTGAGCATATTTGTAGATATTTATTGGAAGCAAATTTGGCTCAACAACTGGTTGTTGAGCACATAGGAATTAAAAAAAATAGATGTTAGGTCCTCTATTTTCTCTTTTTAAAGCTTAAGAACACTGGAAAGAGTTACTTGTTAGTTGATATTTCCTAATTTCTTAGATTCTTAAGTTCCTTTCATACCTGGAATAAAATAAACATATCTAGAAAGCACAGATCACTTAATACTAAAAATAGTCTCACACAGTTCAAATGAGATGGCTTTAGAAATGGCCATTTCTTTTTATTGATTTCCAAGGGGCCCTATAGAGACCTATTTAGATGAATCCACCACCTGCATTTAGGAACCACTGTGCAGCAAGAGAGAAGGACTGGATTCTCATATTTTTTCTCTTAATGATTTGCTATCAGGTACTTGCAGATTTCTATTTGGGTCTACAGAGCTGAAGAATGATCCTAAAAATCATTCTGCTAACAGAGAACAGGAGCCTGGTGCCCCAAGCTGTGGTGGCAGAAACGTGCCTGTGGTGGCCCCAGTGACACCAGTAAAACAGGAAATGTCCCCACTCCTCTCAGAGCAGGACTCAGGGTCTGGTGAGGGCCTGTATGAGGATTCTACTTCCTAATGGAGTAGTCCTCCTGCTGGTTCCCATTTTATTATTCTCAGGCCCAGGAAGTCTGAGCTGGGTGTTTCCTCCACCAGTGACAAGTTTCTGTCAGAGGTCTAAAACATAACCTTCAGAGCACAAATATAATTTGTTCCTTATCTTCCACCTTCCCAGGGTTCACAGCTAATTTCCCCTTCTAATGACCTGATTAAAATCTTGATTTTCAAATACACCATTGATCTTAGGGAGTTCAGTGTACTGAGTGTAATGTGATTATAAATACAAGGAGCTTTAGTTGATCAAAAATACATCTTGCAGGTAGTTTAAGTTCAGAGTCCTATGTGGTGTGTGAGGTCACACCTTCATACCTGTACCAGTTCCTGGGACATTTCTTGCTGTTATTTTAAATGCTCTCTTTGATAAGAAAGCAGATCCTGGTGTTCTTCTGTGAGAACTTAAAAAGTCATTATCTAGATGAAGACAATGATTTTGAACTTAAATAGTATCCATGATTCCCTTTACTTAGCTGCAGGGAAGGAATTCATAGAACAACTTGGTGGGAAGAGAATGCAATCATTTCTTTCTGCCACCGTAAGACCTCCTCTGAAAACTCACAATACCTTAATATCTCCAGTGTTTCCAAGCTGCACTAACGGACCTGTGTGTGTGACCCCTTGTGACTAGAAGGAATGTGTTGAAACACATAATTTCTGTCATCTACACTAAAAATCTAATGCCTCAGGTGTGTTGTGTCACCTGAGGCATTAGACAAGCTGGGGAAATGTGGGAGATTTCCAGCTCTACCGTGAAACCAAAACCTTATGAAAACTGGTGGGTTTTGGTGGGTACAATTATTTTACCTTCCTTTTGTTGTGGAGTGGCATCTATATCTAGGAAGCTCTTGAAATGAGTGAGGAAAAAATAATGGTATGGCATATAGCAATTTGTCCCCTTTGGTAACTTTTTGAGGTTGCTCCAGTTGTTGTTTTCCATGCTGCCAGTATCCAGACCAAGATGTGAACTTGATACTTGTTCTTATGTAGCTATGGTATAGCCCAGAATAAATACCAGTTTCTCAAATGAAGAGTGTGAATTTAGTTGAGGAGGATTTTGGAACAGACCTGCGACCATAAATTTAATTGGAGGTCAATGCTGATTCACATGTGCTAAAGATTAAACAATTCATTGCTTTCCTTCCCCTGAAGAATTTTGAGGAAATATTAAATCTTGTATCTAAAAAATGTAAAGCTACAGGGGTTGCAAAAACATAAAAAATAAAGGCCCAAAAGCATTCCAAGTCTATAGTAGTATAGGTTTGTGCGTACATGTGTAATATTGTACCTAATATATTACTATATAAAATATTAAATCAGCAATTTATTGATTGCTTTGGGATTTACAGGACATGATCTTTTTTTTCCTAGTCTGTTAGTTTTTGAGCCTTAGTTATTGTTTTAGCTCCCGTGAGAAGGAATATGTGGTGATGTGCCAAAAACCTTAATTCTGCGAGATGTTCTTGTCTTACTGAATAACATAACAGGATTCATCTTTTTGAAAATATATTCTCCTACTAGCATATGTTTCAACCAGGAAGGGATGTTGTCAAGGCTTTATATCACTGCAAACAGCATAGCAGGTGTGCTTTTGCTGTACTGATATAATTTAAATGTTGCAAACAACTATCTTAACATTATGGAAACACTGCATATAACTTCTAGACAAGGCAGATGATCATTTTTCTGTCAATGAAAATGTATGAATAGGATGAACTAGTAATTTTCTTTCATGCTGAACATTTGTTTTTGCATATCGAGAGCTGTTGAACAGACACTATCCTTTGAATATTTATTGATTTGCAATCCTTTGATAAAATCCAGAGGGAAAACAAATATTTGCTTGCTTCAGGGAGTGCGCGGCTTGATTTCTTTACTGCTATATAAGTTTCTATTAAACATTTCTAAAGAAAATACCTGATGTTTGATTATTAGTTCTTTTTGCACTACTCACACAAACTACACTATTTACACGAATATCTCACTAGTTGTGCTGCTGGCAATTGCTAGCATCATGAGTACTCCCAGACTTCAATATCTGTGCTGCAGAAGGTAAAATCTGTAATGGGCGAAGGACTACCTGGGCTATGCAGGAGCTCATTGGTTTGATTGCATTTGAAATGTTGATTGAGTGGGATGTGGACCAATCACATTCAGTTGTTGAAATGAAAAGTTGTTCCCCAGACATTTTTGTGTATATCCTAGAAAAGGATAGAAAATGGCAAAAAAAATTAGTATTTTCTTCTTTTTTTTTCACTGTTAACCAAAGAAGGTGAAAGTTGGGGGTTTTTTTAATAGCCTGTAACAGGTTTATGACAAGAACAAAAGTTTAAAATTTTACTTTCATTGTGCACTTAACAGAAAAATGTTGCCACTTCAAAAACTACAGCTGTTTATTACAGGAGTAACCTGCTTAAGCAGTCCATAGATTACTCAGGAATAGTGTGGGTGTTGACTGTAATTCCCCTTCTACTATAAACCTAGGACACATACTTGTATGAACACATACATGTATGCATAACACATTTTATTGCATTACATACTTACATTTTGTATTGAATTTCTTTTAATATTCATATAATGGCAGTTTAATAAATTTCATATTCTATCTGAAGAACTTGGCAGGTGTTTTCAACAAAAATACTTAATCTTCAGGTGTTCAATCTTTAAATTAGCCTATGGTCTTGTGTCCATCTGGTATATGAGTTTGGAGGACCGGGGTTGAAATTGCCTTACTGTAGCAGCCATTTCATAATAGACAGTAAAATGTTAGAAAACATGACTAGGAAAAATGCTATTCCAGCCTGCTTAGGCATATTTTGGCTATAATTCACTAAACCACTACAAACTGTGATTTTAGCAGAGAGAATTTTCAAGGAATTTTAGAACATGTCACAAGTCCAACTCTTTTGCCCAGTGTTATTTGTTAGTACGATGCTTAAAATTTCTAGAATGGCCTAGAACTGCTTCCTTCTACAACAGGTCTGAGTTCACTACAATTGAAACGAAATAGCTTTAATTCAAGCCAGAACCTCCACCTTCACAAGCATGGAAAGTGAAGTTTTGTAGGACATTGTTTTCCACTGCTTTTCCACTCCTGGTAGACTATGTTCTCACCTTTCCTGAAAGTTGTAGGACCAGTTGGAATAGAAAAAGAGCAGGAGACACTGTGTAGCATGCTAAAACATTACCTGCTAACTTTATTGTAATAGTTAAGGATTTATTCAGTGTGGGAAGAATTCTGTAGTGTTTTGCTGACAAAAAGTGATCTCAACATACTAGAATTTTTGACACATTCATTTATAAGTGTAGTTTTATATTTGTGGTGAGTTGACTCTGGCTGGATGCCACGGGCCAACCAAAGCTGCTCTGTTACTCCCTTCCTCAGCTGAGCAGGGGAGAATAAATATAATGAAAGGCTTGTGGGTCAAGGTAAGGACAGGGAGAGATCACTCACCAGTTACTGTCATAGGTAAAACAGACTTGACTTGGGGAAATTAATTTAACTTTTTACCAATCAAATCAGAATTGGATAATGAGAAATAAAATACCTTCTCCTCCACCCCTTCCTCCCAGTCTTAATTTCACTTCTGATTTTTCTGCCTTGTTCTCCCTAGCAGCAGCAGGAGATGAGGAATGGGGGTTGCAGTCAGTGCATCACACATTGTTTCTGCCACTGTTTCCTCCTCAGATGGAGGACTCCTCACACTCTTCCCGTACTCTGGTGTGGGGTCCATCCCATAGGAGACAGCAGTTCCTACAAGAACTTTTGCAACACGGGTCCCTTCCACAGGGTGCGGTCCTTCAGGAACAGGCTGCCCCAACACAGGTCCCTCATGGGGTCACAAGTCCTGCCAGGAATCTGCTCCATCTTGGGCTTCCCACAGGGTCACAGACTCCTTTTGGCATTCACCTGCTCCGGTGTGAAAACCTGCAAGGGCTGCAGGTGGATCTCTGCTCCACCATGAACCTCTGCAGACTGCAGGGGCACAGACTGCCTCACCGTGGTCTTCACCATGGGCTTGTGCAGAAAAATTCACATTGCCAGAGGTTTATGTCCAGAAAGGAGACAGAGGAGTCCTGTAACTTTATTCGTGAACAAAGGGAGAGGCCATAGGGCATTTCCCATGGGGTCTCTCAGATTGTTGGAGGATGCAGCCTCCTTTTCATCCTAATTTTCCTGGCCGCATCACCCTCTCCCTTTCCCCATTAGCCAAGGTACTTGGAAAGTACAGACTTTCCAATTCACCTATTATGTGTCCCCCTTAACATGCACACACCCATCCACCCTTTGTGTAACTTAGCTCTATTAAGTCTTTTTTCTTCTCAGAGTTCAGGAATTTAGCACAACCTTGGCTGAGCAGCGGTCTATGTCAATTAGTAATATCTTCTGAAACTGATGGTTTCTCCTATTATTTCCCTACCTACAAGCCCCTGGTCCTATCTACAAGCAGATTCACGCCATCTGTTTGTAAAAACACATTCATCTTATTCCTTTCAGGTTACAGGGAAATCTGCACCTGGAACACCCTCTCCCTCTCCTTATTCACTGTCCTTGTTGTCTGCAGAGCTGTTTCTCTCACATACTCCCTTCTTCTCTGGCTGCAATTGCTTCTCTGCAGTAACTTTTTTTTCCCCTTTCTAAATCTGTTATCTCAGAAGTTACCCCACTGTTGCTGCTGGGCTATGTCTTGGCAAATGAAGGTGTTAATGGCACCTACAAAATATGTCGTGCTTGTAACCAGAGATGTACAGAGATGCTAATTCCACTAGTGTTAGTAGAAGTCTTGCAATGAACTAGATTGATGCTGGGATTTCATTTAGTGCATGTTTACAACATAGTGCATAACTTATCATTATGTGCCTGGGGAGATGTCACAAAGTTACTTAAGTATGTTTTTGTTTTTTAAATAACATTTGTTTTGACAATCACTTTAATTTTGATATCTGCTTTTAAAATTACCTCCTATGGGTAGAAAAATAATACTTGTCATTTCAATGACATTTTGATAATAATATAATTTTCTGCCAGTAATTTCATATTTTTGCAAGTAGGAAATTGTGTACTTGAAATTCCTTCTTTCCTTTCTATGTCTGGAATGTGTCTTTCTATTTATGAGCTAGGTTGAATATGGAATGCAACCATATGCATATATAAACCATGCATATCGTGTTTCTGCCTAGTCTTTCAGTTTTCTGTAGCTATGGATTCTCTACCATTCTCAAGGAAAAAAAAACTCAATAGAAAACCTTAAGACAAGGCCCAGTGAGTTTGAAAGATTTTGTAGCTGGATCATCAGCACAGTGATCTGTACTTTAGGCACCTCTTTAAAAGTGAAAGCAGAATTGCAGTGAATTAAAGAGTAATCATTGATTGTCCAGAAAACACAGCCCATCTTTGGTGAGGGGCTCTCAAAGGATTCATTATTCAGTCCCAGATGTGGTGTGTTTTGACTTATTTGCAACTGCAAAAAAAAACAGGGAAATGTAATATTTTTTTTGTTTCTATCAGTGTGCTCAGCTTTGTTTACCTTGGAAGATAGGTTCTTATTCCAAGACGTTTACAGTCTGAGATCAGATTTTGGCAGCCCTGCTCATACTGAATAGCATTAGTTAGGGCTGAGCTGCTGCTCATTCAGGTCAGATAGATTAGAGTTACTCATCAATTGAGATGGTGGTATTTGTGTAGAGCCCCGATGGTGATTCAAACATCTTTCTATGCGGCAGTGATGTAAATGTTTTTCTGCTGCTTCTAGCTGTTTATCTATACCTCTCTGTTTTATGAGTACCATAAAAAAGCCTTTGCTTTAAAAAAAAGTTCTTTAAGAAGGAAACTGAATGAATTAAACCGTTTGGCACACAGAGAGGCAGAAGGAATTTTGTACAGGAAGATTAGCACAGAAGAAAGCCCTGTATTCTGAACATGGTGCTAAGAAACAAGCCTGAAAAGCTAGCAGGTTTTCACAGGGCTACCAATACATGAGCAATGATTAGTTTGTCTTTTTAAACATTGTCTCCTGCCAAGCCCAAATCCTCTTCTCCCTTTTCCAGTGCAGCGTTCAGCCTGCAGGATAAGTGGATGATGAGGTAGACAGTTGTGGTGTGGAAGGGATTCAAACAAAGTGAATGAGATTTTGATCTTCTGGGACTTCTGTGAGACAGAGAGTGAAGAAAAGGAAAGACAAACTGGTCTTCATTTGCAGAAAAGGCTTTAATCTCTTCTGTGCTGGATGGCTATGGCTGAGAGGGGAGTTGTCTTCCTGCTTATATTAAATTTCCAGACATTTAATTTTGACCAGATGCACTGTACAATTACGGCAGCTGATGGATAGCTATAAATGAATTAGTCTTTGGCAAACTGAACTTTATTTCAAATAAGATCAGCATCATGGAAGATACAGGAAAGCAAATTTTGTGATGGGGTCAGTGCGTTTTTTAAACGCTCAGATTTCTTGGCAGAATAAAAGGACGCATTAGTGCAAAGAAGCAAAGTATCCCAATTTCTAAGCATACCTCTGGAACAGACGCCTTGCTGCTCTTCCCACACAGCAAGGAGGACTAAATACCAATGGAGAAGTCTGAACCTTGCCTCTGTTTGCTGAACTTTCCTTTTTGATTTGATTCATGTTGGGGTTATAGGTAGCATTCCTGTCACTGCCACCACACTCCCCACACTAATTGTCATGAAGTACAGAAGATTCAAGCATGCTTGGTTCCCAAGGCTGCTAATGAGCCCTGAGCTTTTCTCACCCTTAATGAATCAAGGTTTGTTTGTGGAGGATTCTTGTCCTTCTGTCCTTTTCCGTGGCCAGGGGAGGAGTCAAGAGTTCACACAACTGAACAATGACTTTACAGTGTAAAGACGATGCAGCTGTGCCATCTGAAGTCGTCCTCAGTTATGAGCAACAAAGCTTAAATAGATTGTACTGTGAAGAGGTACAGCTCTGTGAGTGTGAAGCATAGCTTTTGCTTCTGCTTCACTGACCTGTCTGCTTGCGGCAGTGACGGGCCCTTGACGGGAGCTTAGGCAGTGAGAGCCACATAGGGCGACTCTTTCAAAACCAGTCTCTGTAACGCTGAGCACAGAAAAGGAAGCAAAATGAAGTTTCAGTTGGTCTCTGATGGGGGTGTACCGTTGCCTTCTCCAGAAAATCCCATGCCCTCCATTTGAAAATCATTGATTTTAGTCCAAATCCACTTCGGGGGTTTAATAAGGTCACTAAAGCGAGCCATAGTTCCTATGTTTTAGCAGTAGAGGGTACTCATACTTACAGTAGAGGGTGCAAGGGGATCCTTGCACAATCTCACACACAATCTCCTTCTAGTCAAATTACTATTTTACTGTCTGGAGGCTCTTCTTGTGTTAGAGGTTAGGATCATCACAAATTTGGGCTAAACTACTTAATTCATCTTCATTTAGGCATTTCAGTTACAACTCTGTGTGCTCCAGCAGCTGTATTAATCTTACTACAAACGTGTATGTGATACACTTTTTGGCATTTGTATAAAGGCAGATAGGCACAAAAATACAGATGTATATAAATATACATATAAATAAATATAAATGTGTTCTTGAAATACGTAGGAGTTTATCCGTATATGATATATATCATACATATATGTAGGATATCACATGCTTCCCCAGAAACATTATTCCTTGTATTTATATCCATATATATATTTGCACAAGTAAACACAGACACATACTCTAAATGCTGTGCTATTGCTATAGTAGCAAGTAAAAATTTCAATTTGATAAAATAACTCTTTTAATGCTAATAGAGATTTAAATTTTATCAGTTATAATACTCCGGACTAATCCTTGCACAATGCTATACAAAGTTGAAGGGTTTTTTCAAAAGTTTTACTAATAGATGAGTAAAACCAAAAGCAGCATCTGCAAAAGAAATCTAATTTTGCTGTAACAGGCTGTTTGAAGTTCATCATTTTGGGTTTTAATAATGCACAGAAACATCTGCTGTTTTCCTTGATCGCATGAGAGAGAAAGGTAAAGAGAAAAAAAAAAAGAAGAACATTTGGGCTTTTTTCATTCTGAAGTGAACAGAGAGCAGGGAGAAATAAAACAGTTTAAATACCTTGATGTGTGTATATGCAGGCTCAAAACTTTTGATTGCTCTCCCGCCTGGCGTGGTGGGTTGATAGACCAGGGAACAGCGGCGAAAGTTGACAACCCCCCACGGCTGACCCCTCATGTTTTCTCTTGCCTAATCGAATTTTACATGTGTTTCCAGATAGCTGATCAGCTTCCCTGGATTTCGCTGACGCCACAGGAAAGCTTTGCCTGAAGATGGAAACACTGGAGTCAGAACTGACCTGCCCTATCTGTCTGGAGCTGTTTGAAGACCCGCTGCTGCTGCCTTGTGCTCACAGCCTCTGCTTCAACTGCGCGCACCGCATCCTGGTCTCCCACTGCGCCACCAACGAGCCAGTGGAGTCTATCACCGCCTTCCAGTGCCCGACCTGCCGCTATGTCATCACCCTCAGCCAGCGCGGTCTAGACGGGCTCAAGCGCAACGTCACCCTGCAGAACATCATCGACAGGTTTCAGAAAGCCTCGGTCAGTGGGCCCAACTCCCCCAGCGAGACCCGCCGGGAGCGGGCATTCGACAACAACAGCATGTCGTCCTGTGAGAAGGTCCTCTGCCAGTTCTGCGACCAGGACCCTGCCCAGGAGGCGGTGAAAACCTGCGTTACCTGTGAGGTGTCCTACTGCGAGGAGTGCCTGAAAGCCACTCACCCCAATAAGAAGCCATTCACCGGCCACCGTCTCATCGAGCCCATCCCAGACTCTCACATCAGGGGATTAATGTGCTTGGAGCATGAGGATGAGAAAGTTAACATGTACTGCGTGACTGATGACCAGTTAATTTGTGCCTTGTGTAAACTGGTCGGGCGACACCGTGACCATCAGGTGGCAGCTTTAAGTGACCGCTATGACAAGCTAAAGGTCAGTGTTACCTGTCAGGTTTTTTAGCCAAGCAGTGTGTGGTGGGGAAGGAAAGTTCCCTTTGGTTGCATGCTAAAGTCCTCATTCGAGCAGTGGTTGGGAAAGGCAAATGTGCGATCTCTAATCATATGAGACACACATGCAGACCTGTATATGCCTTTGCTCACCATGTAAAAGATGTCAGGTTTTACTTAAGAGAAAATTCCTCACTTGTGTTTGGATTTCTCTAAAGCTATCATCAGGAATATGTAGCATATAGTACTGTTTAGGTGAATTTTCTTATCTATCTGCAGCTTTATTCCTGGCAGCTGGCAAGGTTTAGTGCTGACTACAGATACACAGGTGCTGATTGAAATGTCAGGCATTCTTTGCATACACTTTGCTGTTGATTATTTTTCATTAGGTTGCTTTTATTGTGAAAAGCCCTTCACATCACCACTAACAGGAGATGCATTTATCTGTGCCGGCTTCAGGGATGCCAGCTGCCTGTCCAGCCAGGGAAGCCGAATGCCGGCTCCGCTCTTCCCGCGCTGCCTCCCGCCAGGCTCGCAGGCAGTGCAATCCTGGAAACAAAGCCAAAATTGTTTCTGTTCTTCTTGTGGCATTCCCACACTTCAGCAAGCTTCTGGCACATCTCCTGCCAGGTAGCTGGGAAGCTCCAAGCAGCCTGACTCTGTGCAGGATGCCCTGGGTGAGGTGGCAGTGGGCAGCCAGGTCTCAGGGTGCCCTGGAGGCTCTCCAGGCTGCCAGCGGAGGCAGAGCTCCTGCTGAACATTGAGGCCAAGGCAAGTGGCCTCACACCCACCCGGGTGTTTGTTTCTCTCATGCTGATTCCTGTGCTGCTGCAGAGCCAAGGCAGGAATTAGGCATCCCAGACTTTCCTCCACCCACTCCCTCCAGATGGTCTGCATCTGCCTGTGAGCCACTGTGGGGGGATTTTTTAAAGATGCACTGCAATCAAGAAATCACAAGTATTGAGAACAAGGCTTATCTGCTGGCCTTGCCACAGAGAATTTTGAAAGTGGAAAAGAAACTGAATTATAGGTTTAACTAACTTAAATACTTTCAGATTAAAGTATGTGGCTGCACACATGTCTATGATAACTTTAGGTGATTACTGGTGAAATATGCGTACACATTCTGTGTGGGTTCTGTGCCTCTATGCTATGCGAACATGCGGATCATATTCTATGATAATATTAACACTTCTTTACCTGGATCTGATAACTTCCTTTCATCTCTTAAAGACCTTTCTTTTACCAAAGAGGAGTTGTTATTTTTGCTTTATTTTTTTCTGAACTAATTTGTTATTTTAATAGTTTAGTTGTTGATAACATTGGCATGGGCCATAAACGTGAACAGGTGCATGGATTTACAGTGCTTTTTAGTAATCCAGTGGGTTTACATCCTTAGCAGGTGCTACTATTTAGTAACGTAAAAATGTATTTTTTACCAACTTTACACCAGTAGGAATATACTACTTAACACGAAAGACATTCAACATTAAATACTGGACAACCATATTTTTGAGGATGTAAAAAAAGTAGTAAACCTTTTTTTGGTGTTGATGTACATAGATAATGCGAAGAAAGCCTTGAAAGAAGACTATGAAAGGCATGTCTTCTCCCTTGTGGTTGTTGGCTCAATACTGTAGATAGGAAGAAAATGAGGGTATTTTTGCATGATCTGTGTCTTTTCTGTGCAAAGATGACTAAGCAAGTTCTGAAGGTATATCTCGAAAAGACAGGTAACATTTCACATTGGATGTCACCCAGTTTAGTTAACCTGGCAAAAGCCTACTAAGGTACCTTACACCAGCCCCTTGGAAGACTAATTAAAGTACTAATTTAATGGTTAGCGTAGACTTGAGCCAAATAACGCTTGTTTCAGAATGACAACTCCCAGCATTATTTATATTATTTGTATGATTTTTTTGAGTTGCAGAATTTCTTTTTACTGAAACTATATAAAAGAAGTTTACACCAACAATTATTAGTCTATGTCAAATCCTGTTACTATCATCTTAGTCATGAAGCAGCCTATTTCATGCTGATAATGCCAGTGATAACATCAGTCATGCCAGTTATGCCACATATATGACACACTTATGCTCTGGTCCAGGAACATTAGGCCAAGTGGTTTCCATGAAGATCCAGCATCCATTCTCTCTTCATAAGAAGGTAATCTGAAAGTAATATCTTCCCTTTCCTCATTACCTCTCCCATCACAGCAATTAGTTCTGGTGTACAAGTCAGTCTTAGAAAACGAGATTTTCAGTTTCATAGATTGGCACTTATCCCCCAGAAGTAAAGGAACTATATCAGTTCACACCAGTGTTTGGTAGTTGATGGGCAAAAATTTCAGGTCCATTTTCCTTCTGAAAAATGGACTCCACATTAAGTCCTCATCCTCCTTCTTCCTTAAGGGATATGACTCTTGAATCACTGGTGTTTCTGTTAACATAATATTAGTCATGAGATAGCAGATGGTCTTTATTAACTTACAGGTAATGTGCACACACCACTGGCAAATTAAATATTGAAATGGATTAGAAAATCCCCACTTGAGAAAATGGGTTGTTGCTTGCTGTATTGCTGCTGTGGCTTTCTAGGATACATGGGGTTTGATATATAGGCTATCCAAATCTTTAAAAAACATTCCAAAAGAACGAGACTGAGGTAGCCAGAAATATAGTGGATCAGTTAAAAAATGTGTGGTTAACTTTATCTTTCAAAAAGAAAAGCTAAACCACTTAAGGTGACTCTTTCATTTTAAATCAACACACTGTTGATACTAACAACAGCAACTGGTGCTGTTCTGGGTGTTAAGCTATGCTAATTACTTACATTTTCTTGCAGTGGTGTTGCCAGTGGTTTAAACAATATCTCACACCTCATCAAGTATAGGACAAAAGATGCCATTACAATTTAGCTCCTTTTGTGGCAAAAATGAAACTCTTTAATTAGGAGTTCTTACACTTGTCCAGCAGAGGCGTCTACACTGAAGTGTGTTTAACAGTCGGTGCAACAACAATCGCGGACATCTCAAAATGAGAAAGTGTTTCCCTTTGGCAACTACATCTCCAGCCCTGAGAGGTGCTTCTATTTCTCGGTTTGTGTTGGGGCAGAGGGGATTGAGGGCATTTGGGTTCCTTCAGGAGCAATCCTTTTTTGCTTGGCTACGCAACCACATGATACCACCTTCATGCTCATTCTTGGTTTACTGTTTATAGATGCACTTGGGTTTTTGTTTTTCTTGTTAAAGTTGATCATAGACAGATGCACATTAGTAATAGAAAAAGCAATATACCATGACCAAGACAGGGAACAGGAAATATACTGGTAATACACTAGATTTATGACGTGGTGATCAAAATTGTGATAAAAATTATTTTTAGCAGCAAAAACAATCAAGGTTTTAAATATAGAAAGAACACGTGCCTGTGCTTACCACACCATATTTTTTACCTCAAAGGAAATATTTATGGCTAATTACTTTTGATACTGATTCTTCACTTTTTGTCTTGTTGCAGTAAAAAGAAAATGACAACTTAAACATATGGGGTTTTTTCAGAAGAAACTAATAAAATTACCCTTGTTTGATAGATATATTTACTCATGAACATGAGGAAAAAACCCAGTAAGATAAGATTTCTTTTGAACAATAGAGAATATTTGAGGGAGAACAAACGTATAAGGCATGGATGGAAATATATTATTAATTTAATATTAGTAAAGAACCATGAAGAGGTATAATAAAAGAGAAAGATGGTAAAATGTATTTTGAAATGGTGTATAGCCAGCATAACACCATTGAAACTAATTTTTTTACTTGTCTTCATATTTGCTGGGAGTTTAGCTTCTAACATATATCTTCTTGTCAAGAAATAGTTTTGGTACAATTTTTCTAATGCTTAGTCAGGAAAGATCTTTTGCTGAATCAGACCATTGTAGCTAAGCTTTGGTTCACCATATTTTTGTTTGAAATTTATTCATGCTGATTTGTTTTGGGCATGTTTATGAAGCAGGGCAGCTCTCTGAACAGCACTCAGCAATTCCAGAAACAAAAGGAGCTTCTTGTTTGTCTGGTTCTCAGCTAGTTTTAGTGGTAGAATCCATGCGCATCTATATTTCCTATGTTGTTGATTCTGGATGCAAGGATTACTTTTTCTATTGTGTGTCAATTCAACTACTCACAAATATTAAAGGAATATTAATTGTTTCCACATAGGGAGGAATGAATTCAACTCTTATAAATCTTTGACCGTGTAAAGGTAGGAGACTTTGTCAAGTTCATGACTACTACAAATAGAATGCAAAAATATGACTACTTCCCTGCTAGATACACATTATAGATTAAAAAGCTTTTCATATTTCAATGACTTCACAAAGATTCTGGCAAAATATGTGTTGAAGCTTCCCAACTATTTTTATATGGCAATATTTTGTAATGTGAGCTTGCTCATTAATTGATATACTGTGATGTTATAAGAATCCAGCACTTACAAATACGTACTCCTACAAACAGTGGGTGTGACAATCCAGAGACATTGTTGTGTGGACTTACATATATATATAATGTACATGCATGTAAATATATATCTATATACATTCTATGCTTATATTTACAGTGCTTGTGTCAGTATATAAAACCCAATACTAATATTGCATAATACAATATGTTGGTATTTATGTCTACATAGAGCTGTCTAGCATAGAAATATGGGTAATTTTCAATAATGTCTCACTTAAGGAATAACTAGAATCTTGAATTTGAAGCTGTACATATGCCTGTGTTTTAAGTAAAAATGTACAGTTTCATACAGATGTGTAGATCAGTAAAAGTATAATCATAATCAAAAGTTTAATCATATATATACATAAACTATGCATTAATATATTTACTTGTTACCTATTTTTACAATTCTATGCGTATATCCTTTCTAGTAGCTGAATATTTTCATATCTAAGTTTATGGTTTGTCTGCATTCTCTTAACTTCACTAACTTTCTATTTAATGGAAGCTATTTTAATAAAATCCAACTGATATTGATGCCTTTTCGCTGGTCCTA
>VYZT01014002.1:0-12986 GCA_013400735.1 Pomatostomus ruficeps
AAGGAGAAGAAGGCCCTGCAGGAAGCCCACCAGCAGACACTGGATGACCTGCAAGTTGAGGAAGACAAAGTCAGCACCCTCAGCAAAGCCAAGAGCAAACTGGAGCAGCAAGTGGATGATGTAAGTGGAAGTGTTTGGGTTGTGGATATGGACACTGAGCTTACAGTAGACTAAAGATCTGTAGTTGGGAGTATAAGCAACACCTAAGCAGACAAGCCAGCTCTAATAATTCCAGCTAATAAATCATTGCTAATTGACAGGGAATTGTGGAATCCAGCACATCTTTCATGTTCATCACTGGGTATTTCAGCACTGTAGACTTTCGTGATCTGATTTAACCCATGAGCTGAAGCAGGAGACCTGTGAGAGTTTGAAGGTTGCTGCAGAGTTATTCGTGTGTCACATACTCCGGGAGGTTATGGATACTGGGAATTTGTCCACATTTCACAGTCTATATGCTAGAAACTGCAGCTATTGGAAAATTTTAATTTCTGTTTTTCTCAAAAATTGGTATTCCAACTGTGAATAGCCAAGCTATGGACAGCTCAATGTCTGAAACTAAATCACCACAGCAGCTCTGGTCTCACAGTGAGAGTGCAGCACAGGTGGAGACGCCCTGATTATTTTCTCTATTCATCAATTTCTAAATTACTTAGATTTTTAAATCAAGAATAGTTACTTTCAAAGTATAATTTGTGTATTCCAAAGTATATTTTATGTGTTTTAGCTTGAAGCATCTCTGGAACAAGAGAAGAAGCTGCGAATGGACCTTGAGAGAGCAAAGAGAAAACTGGAGGGTGATCTGAAAATGTCTCAGGATTCCATCATGGATCTGGAAAACGATAAGCAACAAATGGATGAAAGGCTAAAAAAGTATTGCACTGGCTTCTTATGCTCTGAATTCTGAAATTCATGTTTTATCTTAACTACATTGAATTTGCTTTCTTGTTCTTTAACAGAAAGGATTTTGAAATTAGCCAGCTGCAAAGTAAAATTGAAGATGAGCAGGCTCAAAGTTCTCAGCTGCAAAAGAAAATTAAGGAGATTCAGGTAAAGTCTAGGAGTTATTAATAATTTTAGTAGCAAGCTCAAATTTCTTAGAATTAAATTATATTTATTCTTAGACCATTCCACAGAACTAATTTCCCTCACATTAATAAAACCATTAATATGGGACCCTGGATGCTGTTCCCATCTCAGGGCACTTTTACAGAAACTCTGGCCTTTAATCATAGATGACTGTGTGGGAAATTTCTTGAGTGAACACTGTGGCAGGCTTTGAAAATGCCACAGATGTGCAGTCACTCAGAATCTCTTTTCTAAGAAAACAACAGAATGTGACTTAATGTGTCATGACTGGGACAAAGATCACCTTCTAACTGCAGGACCAGGAAGACAGCTCTCTTCAGTGCTATTATCCCATGATTGCTCATCTCAAAATTCCTTCCATCCTGTTTGCTGATGGAGAAAGGTCACTGCTTCGTTTCGGCCTGACTTCTGGGAAATTTCTAAGAAATTCACATTCCTTTACATTTTCCAGTGACACCCCCTGTATTTCTTCAGGAAAGTGCAATTCTAAAGCCTTCACAAAATAACAAGTCCATTCTGAGCTATAACATAAAATGAAGTATCAGATTTTACATTCACTGTTGTTCCAAAACTGAGTATTACCTGTCCTAGGACACAACACAGTGAAATTTTTAGTGGTACTTCTCTTCCTATGCTTATATTAATGGATGTGAATGTTTGCTCTTTATTCCTTAGTGATAATTTTAAATCTGTCCATTCAAAAGTCTTCTTTTGACCAACTAACTCTCCTAGGCTCGGATTGAGGAATTGGAGGAGGAAATCGAGGCCGAACGCGCAATCCGTGCCAAGTCTGAAAAGCAGAGAGTTGACCTGTCCAGGGAGCTGGAGGAGATCAGCGGGCGCCTGGAAGAAGCAGGAGGGGCCACAGCAGCTCAGGTGGAGATGAACAAGAAGCGCGAGGCAGAATTCCAGAAGATGCGGCGGGACCTGGAAGAGGCCACGCTGCAGCACGAAGCCACGGCTGCCGCCCTGCGCAAGAAGCATGCGGACAGCACGGCTGAGCTGGGGGAGCAGATCGACAACCTGCAACGTGTGAAGCAGAAGCTGGAGAAGGAGAAGAGCGAGCTGAAGATGGAGATCGATGACCTGGCCAGCAACATGGAGTCTGTCTCCAAAGCCAAGGTTACTGCACAGGAAGAAGCATTTCTCATTGTTAGCACTGTTCTTCTGAACAACCAGGTGAGCTGAGGGATGTCCTTTCCATCTCTTCTCAGAGCAATCTGGAAAAGATGTGCCGAGCTCTTGAAGACCAGTTCAGCGAAGTCAGAGCCAAAGATGATGAACACGTGCGGCTAATTAATGATCTGAACACACAGAAAACACGCCTGCAGACTGAGAACGGTACGTCCCTGGATGGAATGTGATACTCCCGTGTCAAGTACGTAAATACGGTGTCTGAATGCCCATGTGCTTTGTAAAATATTCATCACTTGGTGAGCTGAACAAAACTCAGAATGTAGAATCTCCTCCTGGTGGCGGTCATAGAAACTCTACCCGAGGAACCATCAAACCAGCCCAGAAGGAGCACTGTCAGTGAAAACGAACATGTGGGTTTGTGGTCAGTTCATCTTCTTTCCTTTGATGCCAGCACAGCATTTCTCTTCAGCAGCTTTTCCTGTCAGTGGGAATGCAATTACTGCTCTCCCTTCACTTTGCCACATTTTATCTTGTAATCACTTTCCACATGCCTAACTCTACTCATTAATTTGTTTTATATCTCGTATCTCTGTCTTAAAAAAATCACCATTTTCTTGTTAGGTGAACTTACTCGGCAACTGGAGGAGAAGGAGACCTTGATTTCTCAGTTAACTCGAGGCAAACATACTTTCACTCAGCAGACTGAGGAGCTGAAGAGACAACTAGAGGAAGAAAATAAGGTGACTTGCTTTCATTTGGAACAACAAATTTTAAAATAAATCAACATGCAAAAAAAATTAATTAGATTTCTCCTCAGAGAAGAGATATCAGAACAGTGAAAATTCTGAACTTTGCCTTGGAATACCACACAGAGAGGAAACATTAAAAATTAAATAAGCAAGACAGTTTAAGCCCTTCTCATTATGCCTTCTGAAGTTCAAAAACATGAGAGAAGTGAATGAAAGCAGCTCTGTGCCCGTACCTAGTGCTGCTACTGGAAATCCCTGAGGCAAAGCAAACAGCAGCAGCCAAAAAAAAGGAAATAGGGCAGGAGTGCTTGCACCTTGTCTGTCGGTGGATTTATTTTGCCTTTGCCTGAAACACTTGGTGCAGATGCATTTGAGAGGTGATATCCCAGAGAAGACGGGCAAGCACCTGACCTCGTTTAACAACATCAAATCTGAAACACAGAGTCCCAAATTTTATTCATTTTGCTCCTTCTGTTTCTCTAGCAACTGTAGCACACTGGCAGGGATATATGAATATTTGATCAAACAACAGGAAAAATATCCAGGCACAAATTGCCAGCGTGCTGACAGTCTTTACGATTTTAACTCCCAAGGCCAAGAACGCCCTGGCCCACGCCCTGCAGTCCGCTCGCCACGACTGTGACTTGCTCCGGGAACAATATGAGGAGGAGCAGGAGGCCAAGGGGGAGCTGCAGCGCGCCCTGTCCAAGGCCAACAGCGAAGTGGCCCAGTGGAGAACCAAATACGAGACAGACGCGATTCAGCGCACGGAGGAGCTCGAGGAGGCCAAGTACGTGGAGGGGTGGCTTGGAGCCAGGAGAAAGATATTTGAGCATAATGAGTGAGGAACTGAAGGAAGCCAGAACACGCTTGTAGTGGGGATATGCAGAGCAGTGTCCTTTGTAACGTATTAGAAGTGAAATTGGAGTGAGCAGATACCTAAAGGAGGAGTAGGGGTAGAAGCTTCGGGCTGTTGACATAAAGGAGAATTCCAGTGCATTGAGTTAATCATAGTAGTAGAAAAAGCACATTCTTTACACTGTCAGCACTGAAAGCATATTTCAGGCCCCTCTCATGGGTACAGTACATACTTGGGTACGCATTCTCCCATCCTATGCACCACTTCAGAGTGCTGGGACACCCCAGGCTCTGGCACCACAGCATTATATATATATATATATATATATATATTGGTCTCTCTGCTCATCTTCCCCATTCCCTTTCACATCTATTTTCTGAGAAGGTCAGGGTTTTCCTTCTCTCAGTGCTGAATGTCTCATCCTGCAGGAAGAAGCTGGCCCAGCGCCTGCAGGAATCAGAGGAGCAGATTGAGGCTGTCAATGCCAAGTGTGCTTCACTGGAGAAGACAAAGCAGAAGCTGCAGGGGGAAGTGGACGACCTCATGATTGACGTGGAGAGGTCAAATGCAGTCTGTGCAGCATTCGATAAAAAGCAGAGGAATTTTGACAAGGTTTGTTCAAAAGACCATGCCAGATCTAAACATTATTAGGTATTTAATAGGACAAGACAGATTCTGGAATTACTGAGGTTCTGCACTCACAGAAAAATAAATTGCGTTTTACCTAAAGCGAAGTTATGATAAGGACTCCATAATGGGACATATGGTAGAGATAAAGTCACTGTGTAAGTAACCCCAGATGACCACAGCAAATGATAAAGTAGCCTTCTGAAAGTTTTGAAAAGCATAAAGTCTTCACAAGGGAGACTGCTTAAACAGGCTGAGTACTCACATGCAAGCTAACAAGCCCTGCTGCTTGTCTGCCAGCCTAACCTTTGGGTTAGGCAAAGCCTCAGACTCCTATAAGCTTCCAGCCTTCACTGCCCTTGCAAACCTTTAAAAGAATCTGCACTGTTGGACCAAGCGATGTTGCACAGCCCTCAGTCTTGGCCTACCCTTGTGTGAGTGAAAAGGCTGTGCTAAAAAAGGACACCTTACAGGTCTGTGGTGTCAGATTCAGGAGGGAACTGCTAGAGAACGACCTTTCTTGGTGAGCTTAGTCCAGGACCACTGGCTCCTGCAGCATTGTGAAGCCTGACACATCCTTGTTCAGACCAACCACATCGTGTCTGGGCTGGTGTCAAACCAAACTCTTGCCTGACACCTTGGGGCATGCAGTAGTGTTGGCTGAAGTAGATTCCACCAAAACAAGCAGAGTATGCATCACAGGGAGCTGATTGGCACGGGCAGGGAACAGTCCAAGGCAAAAGACTGTTGAGATAGGCCAGGGCGCTGGGGTTCCTGTCATGCAAAGATGCAGAGACGGGAGAGTTCAGAATGGGCCCCTCTTCTCCTGTCCCTGCAGGTCCTGGCTGAATGGAAGCAGAAGTACCAAGAGAGCCAGACTGAGCTGGAGGCTGCCCAGAAGGAATCTCGCTCTCTCAGCACCGAGATCTTCCGGATGAAGAATGCCTACGAAGAAATCCTGGACCAGGCTGAGACTGTCAGGCGGGAGAACAAGAACCTCCAGCGTAAGTTCATGTGCCAGCTTGGATTCACCATGAGCCCTTAGGTGCTTCCACATTTCTGGAGTACCAGACCTCTGCCTCTTCCCAGGATTTTGCTCTTTATGATTTTCCCCCAAAGGTGGTGACTTTCATTCCTGTTCAGCTGAGCATAAAGTCACCTGCAAGCACACACAGCTCATTACATTATTCTGCTTCCTCAGGATGTTCCCCCTCCTTCACACCATCATAATCCAATGCATGGAAAAGGACCAAGCTAACTGAACAGACAGAAATTATGATGACACTCAGTTTTTTCAGATTACTTCAGTCACTGCCACTAGAAAAAACCTGGAGTGCTGTTGTCTGTCTCCTGATTATTGGAGGATCGTGCAGCTGTGGCACAATGGATTGGCATTTAATAAGCAGACTAATTACATAAAGGAAGTGCAACTCAGATCCTTCTTGTGAACTGAGTGAACACTGGGGATTATCTAAGGATAAAGATATCAATCAAACACTACTGTCTCTGGAGGTGTAATTTCACTACCCAGAGGAAGCTGACATTCTTTTCTGAGCTCACTCCACTTGGTCCTTCTCATTTTCAAATTGCACACTGAGCTGGGATGTGCAGGTGATCAGAAATAAAGATTGCACTCAAGACAAGATGTTTTATTTCTTCTGTTACATCCCATTACATCAGAGTCTCTTCTGTCACTCCCATTGCCAAAGAGCAATTGCAGGTGCCACTGATCACACTATCTAAGAAGAGCTGAGTATGTGTTTTCTGGTTGCAGAGGAAATTTCTGACCTGACTGAACAGATTGCTGAGTCTGGAAAAGCAAATCATGGGCTGGAGAAAGCAAAGAAGCAAATTGAGCAAGAAAAATGTGACCTGCAAGCAGCACTGGAAGAAGCAGAGGCGAGTGTCCTCAATAAGGGGTTTGCTTTTAGAGAAACCAAGAGTGGAGAGAATTTGGGTATATATTTTATATTCCTGCTTATCCTGAAACTGTCCCAAAGGTGCAGTAAGACAGCCCAGGCAGACCAAAGAGCACAGGGACTGCTCCTCTCCCATACCAATGTGGCATCCCTTGCTGTGCTCTCATGCACAAAAACCCCTCAGTCCCAGTCTAAAACTGAGCTCATTTTGCACCATCTGTTTCAATTTGCTTCCATGAAAGAAAAGTCACTAGCATTTCAAAACTGACAGCTTTGTTTCCTAGACAAATTAACCAAGGATGTTTCCAGAGAAGGTCAAATCCATACTTAAAAGTTTTCTCAGTGTCACCTCCTGCTCAAAGCAAGCTGAATGCTGAGGGGAATTGAGGCAATATTTCTTCAGTTCCACCACTTTGAAAGAGCAGGAGTCAGTAACACATTCACAGAGGGGCTGGTTCACAGGACACAGGTTCTGGTGAACACGAAGAGCTTGCTAGGGATCTGCTGAATCTCAGACTCCCCTGGTACCCTGTCATGCATTGCCTGCATACCAGGTCTCACAATTCCATGATTTCTGTCTTCCTTACTCTCTTTGACTATCCCTCAGCTCTCCATTACTTTAAATCTTTCTTTTTTTGCCAATCCATGCCAGACTGTAGCTTCTTCAGATCCCTCTTGTCCGGATTCTGGCTTCTATTCCACATCTTCCCTGTCTCTTGGAAAAGATTATATTACTTCTGTGTAACCACATCTGATTCTCCACAAAATATCTTTGAGAGCACTTCATGAGCTGCCCATGATATACCTAGAGCATACCTCAAACACAGAGACACAGATTTAACTTAGTTTGTACAGGATCGCTAGAAGTTTTAAATCAACTTCCTGGTCAAAGAAGGGCCAACTTTGAACTTACATTAGGTTGCTCAAAGCCTTGTCTAATTGGTTTTTATAATTGTCAAGAATGGAGATTTCAGAGTATTGCTGGACAACCTTTTCCAGTGACAGTCATTATTCTCTCTCTCTATGCAGTCAGGATTTCCATTGTATTGATTTTTGACAGCTCTTTTGTCTTTTAGTTGTCCACCACCAAGAAGAAGCTCACTTTATTTCTCTGTAACTCCTCTTAGGTAGAAAAAGAAGTGTAAAACAACGGGCACATCACTAGATCTCACTAAATGGCTGGGCAGTAGGAGCAGGAGTTACTGTGGTCATGTAATCCATCTACTCTAATTTATGCATCTAAATGCCATCAATCTAACCCTGAATTAGTCACCACAGGCTCATTCTAGAATCAAAAAGAAGAACCAGGCATCTCTGGAGAATATGTCCTTAAAAGGGATGCCAGGGCTACACCAGGTGTTTTATTCTCTGTATGTGCTTATTTCTGTCCACTGGGTGTAAAGACCCAGCGTCAGGATTTTAACTGCTCCTGCAGCTGAAGCTGGGTGACACCAGAGGGAAGGAGAGGAGTGCCAGAGGAGAGGTTGTGTGAAAGAGCAACCTGTCCACACAGTCACTGGGCTGGGGCAAAGCAGAATTCAGCATGGAGATGCACGGAAAGGCAAGCTGCTTCTGAGCAGGAGGCTGGGCTGGCCTGGTTTATGTTTCCACATGATCTGATATCTCTGCAGTGCCAGCACAGCCTTCAGTGCCCAAACCTTGTGGTATCTGAGGCATTTTCCTAAGGAATATCATTCCTAAATTACCATTTAATATCCAGCTGGGCTACAGTGGGTTTGGAAGGGCACTCAGCTTTTTCAGTGCCTGGTTTTCTCCAAAGGTCCCCGGTAAGGTGAATACCCCTGCCCTCCCAGCTGCAAAGGGTCCCATTTCTGCATGGGCATTTCCCAGCAATGGACACTAAGAGACAAATGACAATATTTCAACCCTGACAGGGCTCTTTGGAACATGAAGAGGGAAAAATCTTACGTGTCCAGCTGGAGCTGAACCAGGTGAAGTCCGATGTTGATAGAAGGACTGCAGAGAAAGACGAGGAAATTCAACAGCTGAAGAGGAATCACCAGAGGGTGTTGGAGTCCATGCAGACCATGCTGGATGCTGAGATCAGAAGCAGAAATGATGCTCTGAGGCTGAAAAAGAAGATGGAAGGAGACCTGAACGACATGGAAATCCAGCTGAGCCATGCCAACTGTCAGGCAGCAGAGACACAGAAGCACCTCAAAGCCGTGCAAGGGCAGCTCAAGGTAGGCACCACAAAGCTCCTGTCCCGCGGGTCAGTGCCATTCCCTCTGCCTGCTTCTGCTTCTCATGGTGCTTTCACCTCTTAAGGATTCCCAGCTGCATTTAGATGATGCCCTGAGAGAGAATGATGACCTGAAAGAGCAGCTGGCCATCGTGGAGCGCAGGAACAACCTGATGACCACGGAAATGGAGGAGATGCGAGCAGCCATGGAGCAGACGGAGCGAGCCCGCAAGGTTTCCGAGCAGGAGCTGACGGACGCCAGCGAGCGAGTGCAGCTGCTCCACTCACAGGTGGTTGGCACCTCCTGGCACAGGAGATGACTGCAGGCCCGTGGGAGTGGCACAAACGGGGTGGGAATGACCTGTCCTGCCTGTCCCAACAGAACACAAGCCTCCTCAACACCAAGAAGAGACTGGAAGTGGACATCACTCATTTACAGACTGAAGTTGAGGACAGCATTCAGGAAGCCAGAAATGCAGAGGAGAAGGCAAAGAAAGCAATCACAGATGTGAGTCCTCCTGCTCGCCTCCCTTGCATTTTGCACTACCATAGTCACTTTTACACTTTAGAAAGGCAGCAATCAGATGGAGGAGAACCAATTCTTCAGCAGAAAATAGCCGTGACACAATCCCTCCCACATGGGCCTCATGCAGCCACTGCCCCACTGCTTGTCACAGAAGACCCCTTCAGAAAGGGTCCTCATGTCCTGCTAGCTCTCTGTCTTGAAGAGGCATTCCCTCTCCCCTTCTCCATGCCCACTCACTTTTGCTTCCAGAGTAAATGTCATAGACAGGATAGAACAGATGGTGGCAAAATTGTAATAGAAAAAGAGTAGTTTGAAACAAAGGCCTGTCTAGACACAGCACAGAAAAGCTGAAATTAAGACTAAAACCATACACAATTCTACACAAATGTAAGAAAAAAAAGAGACAATATAAATATTTCATTTAAATATGGCTACAGGTTCCACATTATCAGAAATAACAATATCTAGGAGAGGTACAGGAAAATTGAACAGAAAATGGTGACACTATTGCATCAAGTCCTGGTGCACCAGTGTTTAGCCCAGGCTGCCCAGCAGTGGCAGTGCTGCAGGTTCTCTGACCTCTCTGCTCTGTGCACTGGTGACAGCTGTCGGTGCCAGGTTCTGAGCATCTCAGCAGGCAGAAGCTTTCCAGGGCAATTTGAGGTACTCAGGGTCAGCTCATTGGCAAAAACTGCTTAGAAGTCTGACTCTTTGACAAATTTCAGCCCCAAATAGCCAGATACTCAAAATCCCTAGGAAGCCCAGAGGTGCAGAGTGCTAGCTGGTGGTACTTCAAGATACCCCACTTTTGACTGACAAAAAATAGAACTTTGGTACTAAGCCATTTGCATGCCTTGATTGTTCTTTTCTTTATATCAGCCCTGCCTGTTTTCTAAGGTGGAGCAGGTTTAGAAATGCAGATTTGGGTAAGAGGAATCCTGTTTGTATGACAGAGCCTGGGCACGGCCATGGGCAGGCACTGACTAAGGGTGGGCAGAGTCACTCACCAGGGTGAAGCTGGGCTTTGCTCCCGGGCACACAGAGCTGCAGGGATGGGGAAATGTCTCTGTAACACAACTCTGCACCACAACCAGGCTGCCATGATGGCAGAGGAGCTGAAGAAGGAGCAGGACACCAGTGCCCACCTGGAGAGGATGAAGAAGAACCTGGAGCAGACGGTGAAGGACCTGCAGCTTCGTCTGGATGAGGCGGAGCAGCTGGCACTGAAGGGAGGGAAGAAACAACTGCAGAAGCTGGAGGCCAGGGTATGGTGAAGGCTTGGGTAGACTGAGGTGAAGCTTCTGACTGGGAACTTGGTTGCTGGAACCTCTTGGGAGGGTGAAAACAGGGAGAGCCTCAGGTGTTCCCAGCAGGTTTGATGAGAGCTGTGCTGAGTGGGCAAACATGGCACTGTGGGTGATGAACTTGAGAATTGCCTCAAAAAAACGGAGTGGGCAAAAATGGGGGCAGAGGGACATCAGGGAGACATAGATGGTCATTTTGTCTAGGGAAAAATAATTTAAAACATATGGGTTAACACACTATGTCACCACTAACATAACCTGGTGAGCCTATTTTAGCCAGTCTAGACCCAAGAAGCAGCTGCAGGAAGCTGCCCTGCTCTGCTGCTTTCTCTGCAGCCTCAGCCCACAGAACCCTGCAGGAGGACCAGCAGGATTCTGGGCAGCTTGCCTTCTTCACTGTGATTCTGCCTTTCAGATTAATGAGTTAGAAAATGAGCTTCATTCCGAGCAGAAGCGAGGAATAGAGTCCCTGAAGGGAGCTCGCAAGTATGAGCGGAGGCTGAAGGAGCTCACTTACCAGGTACTGCCCATCCTCTGCCCTCTTACAAGCACCACCGCCGTTTATCTTCATGGCTGACCCGATTTTCACTTCCTACAGTCTGAAGAAGATAAGAAAAATATTCTTCGGCTCCAGGACCTGGTGGACAAGCTGCAGTTAAAAGTGAAAGCGTACAAGAAACAGGCTGAGGAAGCTGTGAGTGGAGGACTCTTTCCAGTGGGGCCTGGGTAGAGATTTCTGAAAGGTGGGCTGCCTAGAGCATTGAAATAACTGAATCCTGAGTTTGACTGGGCAGCTGTGGCCGCTGCCTTTGAATATTCTTTACCTTCTAAAGACTTATGGCTCACAGCAGAGCGGGCCTAGCTGTAGTTATCCTGGAACTGGAGCACTTTTGGAGCCACACAAGCCAATTTTCCTGTTTGGACCTGAGTGGGGTAATTGTTCTGCCCCCCAGGGGGTCACGTTGTGGGTGGTCCCAGATGCAAACACACAGAGTTCTGGCAGTGCAGGGCTGTGAGGCCAGCACAGGGGATGTTCTGTGGCACAGCCTCAGCTGCCAGCAGCGACAGGGCAGTTTCAGCTGTGCCCACAACAGTGACAGTCCTGTCTGACTTGCAGGAGGAGCAGGCGAACATCAACCTCTCGCGGTGCCGCAAGGCCCAGCACGAGCTGGAGGAGGCGAAGGAGCGCGCGGATATCGCCGAGGGCCAGGTTAACAAACTGCGAGCCAAGAGCCGCGACATCGAAGGCCAGGTGAGCTGTGGGGCTGCACAGAGGGACCATTCCTGGGCAGGGGCGTCACCAAGGTCACTGCCCAAGCACCCAGAGCACAGCCCCAGCTCCACTCCTCCTACTCCTTCACTGCAGTGTCCTCATGAAGAAAGGCCAGAAATTGTCGCTTACTCCAAACCAGTGCATTTTGAAATGGGGTAATTTGAAATGGGGTAATTTCCATACCAGTGCATTTTGAAAGTCCTTTTGGTGCCTCACAGGAGTCAGACCAAATAGGATCCACTCTAAGAATCCAGGTCTCAGCACAGTTGGGGGATATCACTTCTTCATCATTGAATGGCAGAACATTTGCAATAGCCACAGACCTGAAACAAGACCACAAATAACTCAGTTGCTCCAATACCCTCTAAATTGTCTTTCTATATTTAGAAATCAGAGAAATGAGGTTCCTGACCAGAGCTGCAGCAGGCTCCCTCCTGATAGAGACTGCTGTGCATCCAGCAGATATCCATGACTTTCTTCAAGTAACCCAGTGTGTGTGTGTGTAACTGATGCATTCAGCCAGCCTTTAGGTGAACCTGCGAGAAATTATATATATATATAAAATATATATAAATATATATATGCATACATATATATATATATAAAAATAAACCTGGGTGATGCTTTAGTGACTATATGGACTCTTGATTCACTATGAGATTGACAAGTGTCTGTTTTTCTGTGTATCTGTCCGTGTCTGTCTGTGTGTCTGTGTCTGTGTGTCCGTGTCCATCTGTCCGTGTCTGTCTCTCAGTCAGTCTGTCCATGTCCGTCGGTCTGTCCGTATCGGTCCGTCTGTGTCCATCAGTCTGCCTGTGCCTCTCTGTCCATGTCTGTTGGTCTGTCCATGTCTGTGTCCATCAGTCTGTCCATGTTGGTTTGTCCGTGTCCGTCGGTCTGTCCGTGTTGGTCTGTGTCTGTCTGTCCGTGTCGGTCTGTCCGTGTCCATCAGTCTGTCTGTGTCAGTCTGTCTGTGTCGGTCTGTCTGTGTTGGTCTGTCCGTGTCCATCAGTCTGTCCGNCCTCTGTGTGTCCGTGTCCGTCTGTCTGTGTTGGTCTGTCCGTGTCCATCAGTCTGTCTGTGCCGGTCTGTCCGTGTCCATCAGTCTGTCCCTGTCCATCAGTCTGCCTCTGGCGGTCTGTCTGTGTCCATCAGTCTGTCCGTGTCGCTCTGTCCGTGTCTCGGTGTCGCTCCGTGCCCGCGGGGCTGACGGGGCGCGGGGGGCGCAGCTGCTCCCGGGCGGCGCGAGGGGGCGCTGTGGGACCGCCGGCCCGGGGCGCGGGGGGGGCGGAGGAGGGCG
>VYZT01014003.1:0-21281 GCA_013400735.1 Pomatostomus ruficeps
CCGTGCACGCGCGCACCTGCGCTCCCGCTCGCGCGCGCCGCCCAGCGGCCGTCGTCGCCCCTGCGCCGGCCGGGACAGCGGGACCGCTCCGTGCGACCCCCGGGCGGAGTCCCCAGGGAGGGCACCGGGCACCACCCTGCCGTTCCGCGGCGAATCGGGGCACCCTGGAATAGGCTCAGCGGCAGCAGAACGGTGACATCCGCCCGAGCACGGCCACCTCCTCCCCGGGGCTGCCCCAAAAGCTTTGGCAGCCATACCCTGGCAGATTGCAAGGGAAAACGCTGCATCCACTACCCAATTGCTGTGACCCCTACATGCATGCCTGGGGAAAGGTCCAGGCACTGCCCCATGCCCCGAATCAGCTGAGGAGCACTGGGTGCAGAAGACACCCTGCCCACAGCTGCACTTCAGGTGCCCCCTGTGCCACAGGGATATCCAGCTCCCAAGAGCTTCCCAAGGCTCAGTTCATTCCAGCTGGAGCAATTTCCCCCTTCCCACTCCGGTGCCACTTGTCCGGCACAAGGACAAACCACGCAAGACACAGCTGGGACAGATGTGCAGCTCCTGCTGCTGCTTTAGTGTGAGAGGTACAATGGCAGGCAGCAACATGCAGGCACTAGCAGCTCCTCCAGCACAGGGCCCTGCACAGGACTGCTGAACCCCACCATGAGAGCAGCGTGGCCCCCAGTGGATGCAGTCTTTGGTCCTAGCAATGATTCTGGGGGTGGCTGAGATGTAGGGAATGATGAGGACCCCATTCCTGGCAGGCACCATCCCACAGTACAGCCAGGCATGTGTGGGGTGTAGTGTTTAACAGGATAAGGGTGGCCCAAAGCAGGGGCAGCAACAGAGAGGGCTGCTGCTGGGGCACGCAGGCAGGCACGGGTGGGCCTGCACCCTGGGGCTGCGTTGTCCAGCTATGGGGCCACCCCAAAGCGCTGCAGCCCACCAGCCTCCCCAAAACATTTACCCTCCCCGCCCCAAGCTCCTGCTGGTTGCGTTAAACCCCTGTACAAAATCGGTATCAAGGCACCTGCTCATGCCATG
Organism: Pomatostomus ruficeps; assembly: GCA_013400735.1. Taxonomy (NCBI): domain Eukaryota; kingdom Metazoa; phylum Chordata; class Aves; order Passeriformes; family Timaliidae; genus Pomatostomus; species Pomatostomus ruficeps. Next base: position 1,048 of record VYZT01014003.1, read on the forward strand.
GAGGCAGGTGGGCAGCGGGGAGGGGAGACATCTAAGTGCTATTTGGGGCTGTTGCAGCACAGAGGAGGGGACAGGCACCCCATTTTGTCCTTAATGTCATTTTTCCTCTATTAGTCACTCCTGGTGTTGGGCTAGAAGCTGCAGGTGAGGGCTGGATGAGGCCTGGTAGTCTCCATGCCCACAGCATCGGTGACAGAGGGTAGCTGCAGGCCTCAGTGTACTGGTCCCAGAATCCCATGCCCTGCCAGGGTACCATCCCAAGACACAGGTACACAGCACCTACTGGCACTCACCTCAGCCCCCTGTGGCCCCTCAGCCAGCAGGGAGTGGGTCAAGAATCCACTGGCCAGGGCCATTGTTTCTGTTACAATGGGGAGGAAGAGGATGTCGGGACTGAAATTCCTTCAGCTCCCACCGGACAGAGATGGACAGAGCTGGACTAGGTATGACAGAGCGAGTATGGTTTAACCCTTTCAGGTGCTGCATGAATATGCCCCAGGATAGCGGCAGGGTGTTTAAGGCATGTGGTGCAACACTGGATACAAGACAGGCACCAGTGTCCAGGTCAAGTCAGAGGGACCCCTGTGAGCACAGAAAGACCCACGAGGGTGGCGGCAGCATCCATCCATCTGGTCTTGCTGGGCCACAGGCTGCTGAGTGGCCACAGAGCCCATAACAGCTCTGTGGCACACCAGCCCCTGTCAGCACTTGGACTGGCAGCCCCTCCTCTGCTTGGTAAATCAAAAAATAAATAAAAGGCAGGGACTGGACAGATGGACAGACACAGGGAGAGCCCGCAAGGGGCTGGATCGGCTTTGGCAGCAAGCTGGGACCACAGCCAGGATCCTGGAGAGAGGCTAGGTAGGGGGCTAGCAGCCCTTGGAGGCCTGGCCAAGGCTCTCACGCAGGCACCTGAGCTGCTCCTGGCCCAGCTTGATCTTCTCCTCCAGCTCCCGCTGCTCAGCAATGAGGGCTGACTTCATCTTGACAAAGTGCTGGTAGTCCTGGAGGTGCTCGGCGGGCAGGTACCGTGCCACCATAGCACCCACTGCCTCCTCCCGCCGCCCCACGTGCTCCTTCAGCTCTTTGGCATCCTCCAGCTGTGCCACCAGCAGCCGCTGCTTCTCCCGCAGGGCCAGCTGTGGGCGAGAGGCTGGCATTGGCAGGGCATCCACACCCCAAAACCTCATGGATGAGGGTCCCCTGCCCCATGCCCACCTTGTCCTCAGCAGGGGCGTGGGGCCCCAAGCTGCCCAGGGCTGTTTCCACCCGGGCCAGGCGCCCCGAGAGGGAGAGCAGGAGATTGACCACCTTGTCCAGGTCACCCACAAAGAGACGGTACTTGTCGAACTCTCCTGGGGTGCAGAGAGCTTGCAGGCGGGCAGCCACGTCCTCACCCAGCGCCCCATTGGCACTAATGTCCTCCTGCAGCCCCCGTTGTGCCTCCTGCAGCACCACCAGCTTGCGGCTCAGGCTCTCGATCAGCTGCAGCTGCCAGAGCAAAGGGGTCAGGGGCAACTGGGGCCACTGCCCAGGGATCAGGGGACTGGCACAGAGGTGTAGGGGTGCTGTGCTGGGGCCCACAGAACACAAGAACCTTGTGGTACCCCTGGTTCCCATGACCTACTGGCAGTCCCTACAAGAATCTGTCAATGTCTCAGACTCCATGTGCACTTAATGGATGCCCCTGGTCTCTGGCATCTGGGATCATCCCAGTCCCTGTAAGCACCGAGCCTCTGGATATGCTGCTGGTCCCCATGAGCATCTAGTGAGACTCCCAGTGCCTGCAAGCACCTGACAATGCCCGTGGTCCTTGCGGACATGTGGCAATGTCCCAGCCCTGTGTGAGCATTAGCAATGTTCCTGGTCCCTGCAAGCATCCAGCAATGACCCCCACGCCCATGAGTGCCTGGTGATGACCTCAGCTCCCATAAGCAACCAGTGATGCCTCAGTCCCTGTGAGCATGCAGAAATGCCTCCAGTCTCCATGAGCATCTGGCAAGGGCAGTGGGGAACCACGAGGGAATTGTCCCCAGCAGTGTCTGTACCTTCTTTTCCACCAGCTCGTGGTCCACCTCCTCCTCATCCTCCGAGCTCCCCTCCACTACCTCTGGCAGCGCCTTCACCTTGTTGAGTGGCTCGGCTTTGCCCACTGCAACACCGTAGTGCAAGGGGAAGGAACTGGAGCTGGCAGCACTCCTGGGAGGCGGCGAGATGGGCTCAAAACCTTGTCTGGGGAGACAGGGATAAGCACTGGGGGTGTCAGCCTGCCTTTGGCATGGGGCCCGGTGCCGTGCCAGCCCTACCTGTCCTGTGTCAGGGTCTCCAGGTGCCAGTCCTGCTGGAGACACTTCCGCCAGGCCTGTTGCTCCCCTGCCACCAGCATCTCACCCATCACCTCAGTGTTGGTGCCAGGGGGAGCCAAGGGGGCCAGGACAGTGGCCAGGGAATGGTCCCTGACAGCCACGTCCCACACCAGTTCCTCAGAGTCCATGCAGCGGGGCTGGGGCCGGCTGCCCTGGCAGCTCACCCCCTCCACTGCCCCAGAACCGGGCTTGAGTGCCTCTCGCAGGGCACCACCAGGGCCACAATGCAGGGACAGGGAGCACTCACCCACCCCACGAGGACTGGCACAACCCTGCTCCTGGTCCTGGATGAGCCTTTGAGGCTGCTCCTCCATCTCCCAGGACTGCTTCATCTTTGTCCGCTTCTCCCCAGCTCCTGACACCCTGCCAACACCCACCCATGGCATGTCAGCTCCCCTGCCCACCCATGGGCACAGGGACACTCAGGGATATGGTCATCCCAGAGAAAAAGGTCAGGGACACCCTACAATGCAAAAAAACCCCACAGGGTGCTCCAAGGGATGGATTAGGATGCTCTGACACAGGGTACAAGGGGCCACATGCCCACAAACGCCCCCTCACATGTCCCGGCTGTGCCTGCAGCCTCACTCCCACCCCCATGCCACGGTAGCACTTACCTGCAAATCTCAGCGTTGGCAGCATCAGGCCCAGGAGTCCTGCGGAGTGATCTGGGGGGCTCAAGTCGGGGCCAGACACCTGGTGGAGCGGGGGGGCGAGCAGTGTGCCCCCAGGAATGGCCCTCCTGCTCCCCGGTGAGGCTCTGTGACCGCTCCCTCACTGCCTCAGCAATGCTGCAGATTGGCATTGGGGCAGCAGAGAAGGCAGAGCCATGCCCAGCACCATCTGGTGGGTGCTGGGATGCCCGGCGCTGCCTGTACTTCTCCCAGTTGGGGGGAGGTGGGCGGGGAGGTGGGGGACCCTTCTTTTTGGGGATGCTGGGAGGGTCCAGCTTGGCACGGAAAAGGTCCTTCCGGTCACGGCCCCAGGGGCTAGCAGGTTCCAGGTTGAGGTGGCTCTCAGAGAAGGCTCTGCCCCGCAGTGGGCGGTGCAGCGGATCCGGGGGGCTCTCAGGGGTCTGGGCCGCACGGTCGCTATCCCACAGGAGGTCATGCGTGGATGTGGCCCGGTAGCAGGGTGGCCACTCTGGCTTGGTGCTCTCAAGGCAGGTGTGGAATGGGCCAAGCCTTGAAAAACCCAGTGGGTAGCTGGAGAGCTCACTAGGAAGAGAAGGAAGCACCCGTCCTCCCGCACACAGTCACCCATGTGGCAGTTCAGGCCCATTTAATGCCCTGCCTCATTTACCCCAGCTAGTCATCCAGTCGCACTCGTGGGAGAAGCCCAGGTTCACCTGCTGGGCACAGCCCCCTGAAGGTGGCCCCAGACCTCTGGGGAAGAGTAAGGAGGGACCACCTTTGCCATGGACACCTCCTCACATCCCCTTGCCCTGCGTGCCCCCTCCCACCTCAAAGGGCACCACGCCAAGGATGGCCAAGGCAGTACAGGAAACACTTTGTACATCCCCAATCAAAATCATGGCAGTCCCCACACCCCCCAGCGGAAGCCCCCACTGAGTGGTACACACATCCCAGCATCCTGGCATGGGCTCACCTGATGGACTGGCTGACTTTCCTGGTTATTGCAGGTGGTTCCCACTCATCCTGAGGAAATTCCTGTGGCCGGGGGAGGAAGTGTGAAATCCCCCTCCCCAGCACCTCTGTCCCATCCCCATTCAGGTGCAGAAGGCATGCAGGAGGTCTGCAGGGCCAATGGCAGCACAGCAACCCAGGGTAATGTTCCAGGGGTGCAAGGGGGTGCCAGTGCTGTTCCCCAGCACAGTCCCCCAGGGCGTTACTCACCGGGACGAATGCTCTCCGGGGGGGCCAAGCATCACTCTCCTCCCGCCCGGGATGGGGGGCCAGGCAGCAGCAGTCAGGGCAGCGCACCCAGGGCACGGGGTGACAGTGGCAGGTACGGCCACGGGGCAGTGGTGGTGGGCACAGGTCCCCTCCGCAGTAGCGGCAGGGCTCAGGGCGCAAGGGAACCCCATAGGGGTAGGAGAAGCCCCGCAGGTAATCCAGCTCCCCTGGCCTCCCCAGTGGCTTGTAACAGTGAGGCTGCTCCCGGCAGCATTCAGCGTAGGGGCCAGCAGAGCCAGGGCGGCTGGGTGAGGGGGGGCTATAGGGCTGGTCCACGGAGAGGCGGCAGACATCCTGGTGCTCAGGGCCAGGGGACTGGAAGGTGCCAGGATCACCTGCTGGCGGCTTGCTATGCCGGGGTGGTGCTGGTCGGCTGCTCTCCTCAAAGAAGCGGCGGCGGTCAGCGAAGGGCAGCAGGACTGCCTCGTCGCTGCCCCGTGGCGGGGAGCTGCGGGCTGCTGGGCCCTGGCTGTAGCCCTCCAGTTCGCTGGGGCTGGGCGAGTGCTGCGGCTGCAGCTTGTGCTCCGGGGACCAGCGCCAGCGACCCCTGGCTGTTGGCACCACCCGCTCAGGGGACAGGGACCCTTTGGAGGCTGGCACTGGGTCAGGGGTGGAGATACCCCGGTCCCCAGAGCAGCCAGCGTTCCTGCTGTCCTCAGTCAGTGCAGGGCTGAGACACTCAGGCAGGGCAGGGGGTCGCTCTGCCAATATACTGCCCTCGGGGGGCTCCTCAGTCTCCTCCACCGGCTCCTCACCAGGTGGAGGTGCACCAGGACCCCGGCTCTTCTGCAGCTGGGCCTTGCGCCGCTGGATCTCGTTGCGCAGGCTCGTGGCAAAGCGGTCGCTGCGGCGGCGCAATTGAGCTGAGCGGTGGGGAGGACCTCCAGCCCGTCGGGCCCCTCCCCGGCTCTCCTCCTCCACTGGCCCCTCAGTGCTGAGTGCTGGGCTGGCCCCCTGGACATCCTGCCCGCAGGCTTGCTGCAGCTCAGGGCAGCAGCGGCAGGGCAGTGGGCAGCAGCAAGTCTCTGGGCAGCGCGGGGGGTCCTGGGTAGCCCCTGTGGTTCCCCCCCGGCTGCCCTCAGGATGCAGTGGGGACAAAGTCCAGCGGTGCCCACCGGGGGCTGGCGAGGCTTGCCCGCTGCTGGTGCCCAGCTGGAGGGAGCGGAGCTGGGAGGCCAGCAGTTGCTCAGGAGCACTGTGCCGATGCGAAACGTGGCCCTTGAGAGGGGAGAGCAACGGGTTGTCACCTGGTGTCATGGCATTGGGCACTTGGTGCATGCTGTCATCCTGGTATGGCTGGTTGTCAGACTCTGTGCTCTCCCCTAGGAGAGGCTCAGCCGGGCACCGATCCGGGTGGGAGCTCAGCATGTAATAATGGTCAGCAGAGAGACGGTCCTTCGTGGGGTACGGTGCCAGTGTCCTCCTGCCCACCACTTCTGCCTGCCCATCCCGCTGGCAAAGGAAGGTGTCAGAGATCCACCGGCCCTTGGCATGCAGCATGTCCGCTGACACTGACGCCCGGCACCTGTCACCTCCGCCACCTGGGGCTGCCCGCAGGCTGTCCCTCCTGACAGGGGGCTGGGGGGGCACAGGTGCCTGCCAGGTCTCAGGATGCCGGCTGGCAGATGGCTCAGCCCCTGTGGTCAGGTAGCGCCCGTCAGGGGCTTTGCAGGGGCCTTGGAGGCTGGAGTCGATGGACACGGCCTCTTCAGGACGGAGAGAGAGGGCGCAGTCAGAGGCGATGGAGCTGGCAGAGAAGGAGCTGTAGGCCGAGTCCCGCTTGCTGTGGTACATGCCCTGGTCAACGGGTGAGGGGTCCCCTTCATAGTAGGCCTGGCCGGGATGGTCCAGGCTCTCCATGCTCCCGATGGAGCTGCTCCGGTCAGTGCTGCAGTGCCGGGACAGTGGGTTCCACTGCAGGGACAGCTTGCTGCTGCCTGGCCCCACGCCAGTTACAGGCACCTGCCGCCCCCCCACCCAGCTCTGCAGAGATCCCAAGGAGCCCACCCCCCACACATACCCCCTCCCTGGGACAACAGAGCACAGGGCAGCTCAGCACCAACCTGCCCTTCACCCCCAGGCTGGGGCCACCACCAAGGTTCCCCAGCACTGGCAGAGGGAGCAGGCACAGGGAACAGAACGTGTGTGTGACTCCAGCCACTCGAGACCTCACAGCTCTGGCAGCAGGGATAGTGGGACTAAGCAGCTGCTGGCCGTCTCCAGCAGAGCCACCGCCCCTTCCTGCCGGGAGCTGGGAGTAAACAGCCAGGGGAAAGGGTAGTGCAGTGGCAGGATAAGGAGGGATGCCTGAAAATGATGTATGCAAGCACCTATGCCACCCCCACTGCCACAACCCAAGAGGGTGTCCTGTCTGCCCCCTCCCCTTGCAGTCTCATAACTGCCCCCAGGGTCTCACCTGACATCACACCCTGAGGGCCAGGAGAGGCTGAAGGCATCAGCTGGACAGTGCATGGTGGGGACGTCTGGGCGGCTTTCGGCAAGTTTGGCCATGTGCCAGGAATGGGGCCGGAGGACGGGCACGCTCCTCCTGCCAAGAGCAACAGCGGGAAAGGACAAGAATGGGGAGGAAGCCAGGCCAAGGAACCGGGGCTGAAGTCACTTCCTACGGGGCTTCCTGTTCCCCCCAGGCCAGCGCCTGCCCAAAGGGGACGACAGCAACGAGGGTCTAGCCCTGCCAGCACACAGCACTGGGCAAGGGGATCCCACAGCTCACCCAACTGGCCAGGGTTCCCCATACTGTAGCATCCCTGTTGCTGCATCAACGGGCAACTGAGGACATGGCCCCTGCATAGCCCATAGGCAATGCCCTGAGCAGGGCAAGTGTCCCTGCCGGGACTGGACTGGCTCCACCAAGGGACACTGGGGCCACATCTGTATCTCCGCTGCAAGCCTGACCTTCCCCCTTGTTCCTTTGTCCCTCAGCATCTGCAGCAAGCACCAGCCACCTCATGTCTCCAGGGAGAGTCCTGGTCCCATCCCCCAAGGCATCCATAGGAGTCTCCCATCCCCCCAGCACATGCCACTACACAGATGTGGTCAGAAGCCACCTCCTGTACCTCCCAAGTGCCCAGTGCTGCCACAGCATTCACTGACTGGATGAAGAGAGTGGCAAGCTGTGAAGTCAGCACAGGGACTTCCCAGAACCCCCCAAACTCACCATGGATGATGCTGAGCCCCAGCACACTCCCGTGGGACCCCTGCCCCTTGGGCAGTGCCCTTGCGCCGTCCCTGCCCCTGACTGCTGCTGGAGCTGGAGTCAGTCAGGATGCAGCCAGGGAATGGATGGAGTTGGAGGGGTGGATGCAGAGAGTGGGGGACTGCAAGACCCAGCCCTGCCTCTCCTTCCTCTCCCAGGCAAGCAGGCAGGCAGGAGGCAGGCAGGCAGGAAGGGAGAGGAGCGGCCACGCTTGAGGATACCGCCCAGCGAGGGGGTGGCCAGCGCGATGCACTGCCCTGGTTCTGCTGGCTAGGGAACCCCCACCCAGCAGGAGTGCTGACAGCAGCAAAGGGGCTGCTCCCCACCCTGTCCCACCCAGCAAGGGGCACCTCCAAGCTGGAGACAAGGGCACCTCCAGGTTCCTGCCAGTCCCCCAGGCAGGTAAAGCCCCACTGACCCTCCCTGTGTCCCCTTTCCACAGCACTGCCAACCTGCGAACGATCATCTTCAGAGTGCGATAGGAGCCCTTGATGAGGATCAGGGCCTCCTGGCGGGATCCATACAGTGGCGTCCCGCTGATGTTCACCAGCTCATCACCTGGCTGCAGCCGGCGGGACAGTGCAGCCTTGCCCCCATCCTCCACCTGGGTGACAGAGAGGGGTGTCAAGGGGGACACAGCCCCCAGAATATCCCAGGGGATGTTCCACAGCAACTGGGTGTCAGGGAAAAAAGAGGCTTCGGAGAAGGTGCCAGAACCCCAAGCACCACAGAGGGATCTGAGGGACCAGGCTCTCCCCCTTCTCTGGTCACATGAATTTCTGAGCAAGGGCATCGGGGAGCAAGAAAAATGTCCCATCCCAGCAGATTCCCCCGCAGGCACAGGCAGCACAAGGGCCCTTTGTCCAGCATGGATGCCAGCCCCCTGCTGTTGCTTCCAACCCCACATTGAGCCTGGCTGGGCACCCATGGTGATTTCGATGCCCAAAGGATGCCATCCTGCCCTATGTGCCCATAGGAGACAACAGTAGGGGAAGTGCTGAGCCCTGGCACATGCCTACCCTCCCTGACACCCATGGCCAAAACGAACCTGGCACCCTGTACTGCTGTGCTTAGAGGAAGCAGGGCCATAGTGCTGCCAGCAAGTGAGACCCTGGTCCATCCCCTCTGCCCTAGCTGGTAAGTGCAGTGCAGGCAGCCCTGGGATGAGCAGTGCCCAGTAGGGGTAGGCAGAGTGCCCATTGCCAGCACTGATCTCTGCCCATCCTGACACCGCAATGGCCAGGGATCGCCAAGTCCAGACTCACACACCACAGGGCTGGCAAGTGACCGAACTTGCTGCTGCATGGTGGCAGGAAGGTAGAGGCAGCCAAGGCTCCTGCCCAGTGCACCACTGCCCCATGGCTCTGCCTGGCATAGCTATGCCCAGCAACCCACAGCTCTCCCATTTTTTCAGGGATCTGAGCACCGCAATGCCATGCCCAGGAGGGGCACAGCCCAATGGACCTGCCTGTTCAGGCAGATTGCTCTCCTACCCAGACGTCAGTCATGGGGCTGCCTTCCTGGCAGGGGACTCTGGCTATCTGTGAGGGCACCCAGACCCACTATGTAGTCGCTGGAGCACCTGGGTTTACCCCCTGCCATGTTGCTGCCCACCACTGGGCACCAGCAGAGCATACAAGGCAGGCTGCACCTTCACCCCAGTCCTCTGTCAAGCCACGTGCCCACCCAGTCCTGCCTGCCACAGCCATGGTGATGAGACAGAGGTGAAAGGTCCCCACTGCTGCAAGACACCACCAGGTCTGTACCTATGTCTGGGTCATCACATGCACCAGGACAGACAGGCTTAGCCCAGGCATCACTCATCAGGGGCTAAATTTGGCACAAAGAGCCCCTTGTTCTGCCTTTGCCACCAGAGAATTCAGCACTGGCAGCCAAACCCCACCGCCTGCTGCCCTGCCTGGCTGGGCCAGCCCAGGACACTTCCCCAACACCACCCCTGGAGTTCACTCTGGGCCCTAATGGTGGGCACCAGATGTCTCACAGGAATGTCTGCCTGCCTCAGTAGAAACCTGTCTTAGGAGTCACAACCAGAACAGTGCCAGAGTTGTGCCCACCCTGCCCCACACCAACCTCCTTCCTTGCCCCCGATCTGCTCGGGGAAGCCTGTGCCGCAGGGCGTTCGCAGGCCCATTAAAAGGCTTAAGAGCGCATGTGAGCACCGTCGTGGGATTCTGTCACAGGAAGGGATCCCACCCGGAGTGGGCTCAGAGGCCAAACTCTGTCACCGAGTGCGGGGACGCCCTTCCCTTTTCCGGCCCGGGCCCCCCGCGCCCCAAGCGGGGGCCGCCCCTCTCCGCGCACACACCTCGGCCGGCCGCAGCGGCGGAGCGGTGGCCCCGGGGGACCCTCCCCTGAATGCACAGAGCGCTGGAACAAGCCCCTTTTGTCTGCCGAGCACACGCGGTGGCGGCATGTCCGGGGGAGCGCGGGGGCCGACACCCCGCGGCCCGCAAGCCGCCCCCTTCTCAAAAGTGGTGGGGAACATCCCCGGGCACTCCTACCCCCTCCTCCGGCAACCGGCGGACCCCCGGGGACCCACCACCCCGAGGACCGGCAGCGAATCGAGACGCGGGCAGTTACTCCCTCGGCGCCCGGCTCCCCACCCGCCGGTGGTGCCACCTCAAGGCGCACGGCTGCGACCGGAGCCACTTTTCCAGCTCCCCCAGCCAGACTGCGCTGCCCGCGTCCCGCCGAGGGCGTGGAACGGCCCGGAGGCGCAGCCAGCCCGGCTCGAGGCAGGGAGCAGCCCCAGGGCCGCCAGTCCGGCCCGCCGCACCCCGGCTCAGCAGGACGGTGACATCGGGCGGGCAGGCGGCCAAATCGGCCGGCGACAGCGCCCCGTCCGGGCTCCGCGGAGGGGTGGATATTGGGGTTCCCCTGGCCGCTGCCCGGCTCCCAGCGGGTCTCCCCGCGAGTCCCTCCGCAGGGCGCTGCGCTGGCGGGGGCCGCGGAATCGGTGACCCTCTGTGTGGCGAGACGTCGGGACCGTAGGGGTCACCCTCAGCATTCGCTCTCGGTTGCGGCGAGGCCCCGCTCGGCACCGCACCCCAACGCCAACCCCGTCCTGGGCACGGTCCTGCCCCTGCGTTCCAGGGGTGCCGGGGCATGACGGGACGGACTCTGGTTCCCCCACCGTGGCCCTCACCGTCCCCGCAGAGCCCGGTGCGCGGGGTGCCCATGGGCGCGGCACCGACGGATGGGCACGCGAAAGGGGGTTGACCTTCCCCGGCTACGGCCCGCAGGACGGGACCGGGAAAGACGTGAGGCGGAATGTGGGGGCCGCCCCCGACGCCAGCCCAACGGATGTGCCAGAGGAATTTCTTCCTGCCGCCGGGCCCGGGCTGTCCCTCCGCCCCTCTCGCTCCCACTCTTTCCCGCGGCTTTAAGTGGAGGGTCGCGGGGATCGTGTGTGCGAGTGGCCGCCCCCGTCCCGCCGCGCCAGGACACGCGACCCCGCGGCCGGGGCTCCCCGCACTCCCGACGCCGTCGCGCCCCGGGTGTCCTCCCATCTCCCACGCCCCGCAACGGGCGGGAGGCCCATCGCGGGGGGATGCCACGGAGCCCACGCGGGACTGTGCCGGCGATGCCTACCTTGGAGACGATGAGGGGCTCGCCGTGCTCTAGCCCGCCGCGCAGCGTGAAGCCCCAGGGCGCGCCCCCCTGCAGCTGCACATGCACGTACTGGGGGGCGCCGGGCCGACCGTCGGCCCGCTCCATGGCGGCTACAGCTACAGCCCCATCCCGGCCCGGCCCCGAGCTGTGGAGGAAATGACACCCCCGCCCGCCCGGGCTGAGCGGCGCGGGGCGAGTGCGGGGCGGGGCTGGCCCGCACCGGGACTGCTCAGCCGCCGCCAATGAGGCGCGGGGGGACGGCGGCGGCCGGCACGGCTCAGCACGGCTTGGCATTGCCATGGCATGGCATGGCACAGCCTGGCTCAGCACAGTTCGTGGCATGGCTCTGCACACAATGGCACAGCATAGCACCTTTCTACTCAGTAGCTTGGTGTGCCATCCTTTAGCCCAGGGACCTGAAGTGAGCTGCTTGGTTCAGCTTGCTACAGCCCAGCCAGCATATTTCAGTTCAGTCCAGCTCAGTCCAGCATGGCAAGTTGGAGAAGGCCAGCAGACTTTAGTGCAGGATGACACAGCACAGCTCACTCAGCTCAGTGTGGGATGGCAGGGGGGCCAGCATGGGTTAACTGACACATTCTGGCTTGGCTCAGCTCAACTCAGCTCACGACACAGGGCTGGCAAAGTTCAGTATGGTACAGCACAGAACAACCAGGGGCCTCATCTAGCTTAGCTCCACTGGGCCTGGCCCAGTTTTGCTCAGTGGAGTTCAGCTTGGTTGACTTGGACAAGCAGGGCTAGCACAGTTCAGCTCAGCACAGCCTGGCCTGGCTTGACTTAGCTTGGCCAGGCACAGTTCAGCTCAAAATAACCCAGCTTTGTCCAGCACAATATGATGCCACCAGGGACCCAGACCAATAGGGCCAGCTCAGCACAGCTTACTTAAGACTGGCACGGAGGCAGTTCGCCAGAACTCACATGGGTGTGACGGGGTGGCAATAGGGTGATGCAGCGCCCCCCGACTCCTCACTGCGCAGTCACTCTGGCGTCGCGAGCTCCACTGCCTGCAGGCCAGCACATGCTGCCGGCTCCTGTCTGACCTACCCATGCCAGCCCCCACCCTGTCCCTATCCTGCCGGGCACCTCGGGGCGTCCGTAGCAGTTTGGCCGTTCTTCACCTTTGTCTTTTCCCTGCCAGGTCCAGGAGGGGTAGCTATGCCTCTTGGGGGAAATTGAGGGGAAGAGGAGGCGGCGGACGGCAGGCGGGGATAGTGGGAGTGGATCGGCACGGATTCCCGCGGGAACCCGAGAGTCCTGCTCCTCCCCTTCCCGCCTGGGGCCACGACTCTTACTCATCTCCTTCCCAGACAGCACAGCCGGCCTGGAAAGCTCTTCTCTGCAAGCAACGCCTGCGGCCTCTGGTTGCCTGCCACGGCCCGGGATGGTCGGCTTGCAGTGCCAGGCTGGCGAGCCATCCTAGGTTTGTTCATTCCCAGTGCTGGAAGGGTCTCAAGTTTTTCTTGGTGGTCCCTGTCCACAAGCACCTGCCTTGAACCCTGCCTGTGCTCTGTGCAGCCCGGCTGCAGGCAGCCCAGTATATGTGTCCCATTCTTGTTGCGAGAGTGTCACAGGGTGCAGAGTGGAGTGGTACCTGGGCTGTTTGTAGTGTTGGAGCCCACCCAGCAGTGATGCATGCCCCCCTGCCCCATGCAGCCTTGACATGTCCACAGCTGATATATCCACCCCGACCCAAATCTCTTGCTCTCCCCTACCCCCCTTGTCATGCTCGCCCACTCATGACTGGCTACTGCCATGAACGGACTTTTCCCAACCTTCACTGCCTTGTCTGCCCCTTGTGCCCTTTTCCAAATAAGTAACCAGGGCTGCCTGGCCAGGTGAGAGGGCTCTGTGCCCTGGCTTATCACGTGGACCTGCAGCACATTAAGCACCACACACACCCCCACACAGCCCTCCCAGCCCTTAGCACTGTGCCCAGCTGGCATCAGGAAGGGTGGGCAGCAGGCACCAGTACAACCCCTCCAGCTCTCCCATGTCTCTATGCCTGCACCAGTCGTTCCCAACCAGTGTGCCCACTCCCTGGCCCCTTCCATACCAGCAGGAGAGCCACAGTGTACTGTGGGTCTGGACACAACACCTGGGGCTCTGGAGGTGGCACTGGCTGCAGCTGCCCACATCCCACTCTGTAGTATGCCCAGAGTGCCTTTCCCAGGCAAGCACCATGGAGTCACTGTCCCCAGTATGGAAAGTGCCTCAAATGGCCCATGCCAGCGAAAGGGTGGGCATCATGCTTACAACCTCTTGACTTTGAGCAGGTGCTGACAGAAAGACCTGGAAACTGGTCAAGGTAGGCAAAGTTGTGGGCATGCTGATGGTGATGGCATGCTGATGGTGATGGCAGGATGATGCCTGCAGTGGGGTACTGCTGGCTGACCCAGACATACTAAGCACGGGTGGGCTCAGGGTCACTCTGCTCACCTGTGTGCCTTAGTGCCAGCTGGGTAGAGTGAGGCACTGGCAGCCTGGCTGTGCTGCAGGGCTGTCGGGAAGCAGAACCCCAGGCTCTGTGCCTGCTTGGGGCAGTGTGGACCGGCTTGCAACAATGGGGACAAAGGTGCCGAGCCATTGCCGGAGAGTCAGCACAGAGTGGAGGGAGCTGGAGGGACTCTCACTGCATGAGAGCACCCTCTTGGGCTCTGGCCCCATGCCCCATTCCCCTGGGACCCAGGGAGCTCCTGTCTCTTTAAAACTTGATTGAGACCATGCCTTTAAAATGGGCCTGGGCAGGGACCTCCTACCCTGTAGGAGGAGGCTGGCCAGGAGCAGGTGGGCTGAGTGAGCTGGTTCTCCCACCCCACTTCACCCCACTCCCCTACCCTAGCACCTTTACAACCCCTATAGCCAGGCTCGGTCTGGCTAGCTTTGCTCCTGGTCTGGGTTTTAGTCTGAAATTTGTACCCTTTTTTGCATACAGAATCCCCCCACCTTTCCATTTCTGAGCCAAGCTGAAGTAGCTGGTGTGGTTGTTCTGGTTTGATAGGAGCTGGCAGCACCCTGGGATCCTTTTGCTGGTGCCCACAATCAGCTCTGCCTCTCCAGTGGGGAGAAGCGTGACTGCAGGTTCTCCCTAATTCTTCTGCTGGCCAGCCCCACCTTGTCCCACTTACCTCCTCCCTCCCCAAACACACACTCACCTATCATGGCTATGCCCTACCCTTTCACCAGCCTCCTCCTCCTCCTCATGGTTGTGCCCCTTTCCCAGGCTGCAAACCAGTCCCCACTGCCCCTTGGCTCCCTGCCTGCTGTCCCCACCCTGCCCCTCCTGCAGGCCCTGCAAACACGGGCTCCAGGCAGCCCAGGCTGGCATGTGGGGCCAGCTGGTGGGCAGCCCCTGCGCTATATGCTGAATCTGTACCGGCGTGCCGCTGACCATGAAGGCCGACCCCGCCGCAGCCGCAGCCTGGGCACCAACACCATCCGCCTGGTCCAGGCCAGTTCCCATGGGGGTCAGCCCTGGGCAGGTAAGGAACTGATGGGCACTAACGATTGTATGGGGGCTTAACAGAGCTAGCAGGGTGGGCTTGAGCTTTGAAGGCGAGGTCTCTTGCCATCTTCTTTCCCCCTTTCTACAGTGTCCTGGCTGAGGTTACTCTTGCCATAGGGAGGCAGGAGTCCAAGGCTCTGCCCCAGGGGTGAGATGGGCAAACACACTGCTGGCCATTGCGTGCCCTTCTCTCCTTCCCACCCTGCCTGATGCTGTGCCAGGCTAGTGGTGTTGGTGCAGAGGATGGGAAATGTTACAGACTTTCTTTGCCCTTCACCCCACTAGCAAGCCATGGCTCATGGTTTCTGTTTGCTGCAGCTTCTGCTTTGTGCTGGGGCAGATGGCTGTCACAGGCTCCTTTGTGCTATGTGGGGCTGTGGCAGCACCATGGGAGAAAGGTGTGCTGCAGAGTGCCTGCTGCACTGTGCTAAGGGGATATTGGTCACTGCTTCCCTGCAGGTCGCTGGTACTTGCAGGCCCTCACCTACCACCTGGAGGGCCAGCCAGAGGCCGAGCACCTCCTCAGAGCCACTGTGGTCTACCTGCCCAGTCTGTCACTGGCCCGCGGTCGACTCCTCTGCGCTCTGGAGCTGGTGGCAGCCAGCGAGGCACCCAAGCTACTGCTCAGCCCTACTGCTCCTCCTCACCATGGCTGGGCTGAAGTTGACGTCACCCCTTACCTGGTGCTGCGGAACAGCAGCATTGGGAGCCTGGCGCTGCGTCATGTCTGTGTGCATGCTGGCCGAGCAAGAGGCCACGATGCCCCCGTGGCCCCTAGCCGCCCCTTCCTTCTTCTCTACCTTAATGATACCCAGGCAGGGTTGGCACCTCCAGCAGCAGAGCCCCACCGACACCGTCGTGATACAGGGACATTGGCTCATGACCTGCCCAACTACCTGCGGGAGCAGAGAGGGGAGAAAAGTGACTGTTCCCTCCGCCCCTTCCCTGTCAGCTTTGCACAGCTGGGCTGGGACCACTGGATCATCGCTCCCCACCGCTACAACCCACGCTACTGCAAGGGCACCTGTCCCCACTTGCTCCGCTATGACTATCACGCGCCCAACCATGCTGTGGTGCAGAGCTTTGTTCATCAGCTGGTGGATGCCAATGTGCCCCGGCCCTCCTGTGTGCCCTACCGCTACAGCCCCATCAGTGTCCTCATGATCGAGCGCAATGGAGGCATACTGTACAAGGAGTACGAGAATATGATTGCAGAGTCCTGCACCTGCCGGTAATTCCCACTGCCCCAACACATCACCCCTGGGCTCTGTGTCTTCCTGCAGATCTGGGCTTTAGGGTTTATCTTGCTCTACCTGGGGCTCACTCGGCTCATCTCCCCTCCCCATGCAGTACTGCTCAGTGGGGAGGTTTTACAATGACAGTTTTATGTAAATTGTGGATTTTTAAAGGCAGGAACCTGTGCTGGGGTGGTTGCCCCATGGCATCTGTCCTTCCTGCAGCCCCCATGGCTGCTGCCTGGTTTTGGTGGGCAGGGGGGCTTGGCCTGATGTTCTCAGAGATGAGCTGTGTCCCCAAACTGGAGTATGAAGCTCTTAGGAGGTGGCTGGGAGTCTCCTGGTGGAGCCAGGGCAGGGAGGGTGGGAAGTCCAGGTGTCTCTGTGCTTTGCATTTGACACATTGGTGGTGTCAGGATCTGATGTGACCCTGCCCATGGGATTCTTTCCCAACTTGCATGCACCCCATTCCTGTCTAGTCTCAGCTGCAGTGGCATCTCACCAGG
Organism: Pomatostomus ruficeps; assembly: GCA_013400735.1. Classification (NCBI taxonomy): domain Eukaryota; kingdom Metazoa; phylum Chordata; class Aves; order Passeriformes; family Timaliidae; genus Pomatostomus; species Pomatostomus ruficeps. Next base: position 17,441 of record VYZT01014003.1, read on the forward strand.
CTGAAAATTTGGGCTGGAGGGAGGAAGCCTCTCTCCTCCCCTGCAGTTCTGCTCTGGAAAGGCTATGAAAAACTTAAGGGACCTGAGCTGCCATCTCTGCTTCCAGTGCTAGAGGCCAAGGCAGCTGCCTGTGCTGGGCTCTGCCTGCTGTTTGCTCTGATACACTTGGTCTTCAGCTCCTTGGCTTGCCCTCTAGCAGGGCTCAGGTCTTTTCCTACCCCAGAGGTCAGACTCCCATCCCAGATGTCTCTCCGCCTTCTTGCACTCTTGCTGTCACACAGGCCTTGGGCTCTGCTGGGCTCCTGGCATGTCCCTGTTCCCAGAAGGGTCAGTCCTGCTCTCAGCACCCCTGCTGCCTGACTTTCCTCTATTTATTGCTTGACTGTGAATAAATAAATTGATTGATTTTGCTAAAGACCATCTTGGCCTGTTCTTGTACAGTCCCTGGGGTGCAGCAAGTGCCCCCTGGGATAGGCTGCCATAGGCTGTTTCCCTGTGCAACTGCCCTTGTACTTTCACTGAAGGAGGTGGGTGTGGGGATAAATCCCAGCTGGTTCAAGCAGGACCTGTGGGAAGTGTCTCCCCTGGAGCACAGACCTGCCCTAGTGCAGAGGGGACCAGATATGGCTGCAGGCAGCTGCCTCCATGGGGCTGGGGACAAGAGATGCCCTACATCCCTCTGTATGGGGCAAGTCGTAGGGGACCATGGAAGGGCAACAAGCCAGGTCTTCTGGGGCTATTTGTTACTGTGGCCGAGGCATTTCTCTGCCAGGGCTACTTTGGGTAGGAGTCTGCAAGTAAACCTGCCTGTTGCTGGATGTGACGCCCTATTTGCAGTGCTGGAGCAAAATTTCCAGTCTTTGAGCAGCAAGGCATAGGTGGCAGTCATCATTTTTGTCACCAGAGCTTGGGGGCAACTGTCACCTGGGTACTGTTTCTCCACAGCTCATGGCTCTTGCCAGGATCTCCTCTTGCTTGGGCTCCAGCCTCATCTGTTATTGGTGGCCCAAGCTCCATGGGGATGTTTATGCACTTTTATTTTTCCTGTGAGTGTTTGCTGTAGGACAGGGTACTGTCAGCTCCAATCTCTCCCTTTCCTGCCAGCCTCAAAGTTCCTTTTCCATCCTGGAAGAGTGAGGAACTAGAGAGCGCCAGGCTCCTCTCCTGCCCATTGTCCCCAGTTAGCCGCAACTTGGTCACGGGCAGGGAATGTCTTCTGCTTTTTTGGAAGCTCACACATCTGACCCCTATCAATCATTAAGTGTGTGGTGCTGACTCATTCAGGCAAGTGATGATAAAAGGCATGGAGCTGGGCATGCTCCCAGCCCCGAACACCCCTGGATGGCAGTGGCCCTCCACTCTCACCTGCTGCCAGCACCCCTTGGACCAGCTGGGCACCTGGAGATGGGTGAGCACTGGAGTTTGTCACCTCAGCCCTGTGTCCTCGTATGCACTATGCCAACAGGCTCTTGTGTCTTTTGGGATGGACCCCTTCCCTGGTTACCCAAGGGCACCCAGAGGCCGCTCCAGCAGCGGGATCTCCTCTCTTCCGGTGGTGGGACAGGCGCTACCACCGGAACGGAAGAGCAGTGATTCAGGGAAAGATTCACTGTGCCTGCATCATTGCTGGGGCTGCCAGGCGCAGGATGCAGTGGCCCCGGCCTGCTGCGTGGGTGCACCTTGCAGGGAGAATCTCCCAATGGGGAGCACCAGGAGTCCTGGCTTTGGGGACATGCACCCAACCCACCCTCAGGCATGGAACCTGCCTGTGGAGCTGCTACTGGCACAGAGGGCTACACTGGCCCCTTTCTCTCCCACCGGCGAGCTAGTGCATCCCTGTCCTCTTCTGCCTTGCTCCCAGCTCCTTCTCCTGCCCCAAACTCCACACTGAGGCTTTGCTTTGTTTCCACAGGGTTCCACTATCCCTCCTGCTGCCCCTCCCAAGTGGGCATGACCACCTCATACCCCACATCCTCCAGGCTGGCACTGGGCAGAGAAGGGATGTTTTCTATGTGCCCTAACAGTGTTGGGGAAAATCTGGGCTGGGCAGAGTACAGGGGTGCCTGGACGGAGGTCATCCAGCTGTGGAGAGCAGCTGCTCACCAGGTACCCTGCCAGGGACTGTAGCTGGATGCAAATGGTGATGGCCAGGATCCAGGTGCCTCATGGGTACCCTGAAGAGGTGCTGGCAGCCTCCAGATGGGGTATGGGGTAACAAGGGGCTGTTTCTCTGCCCAGGGCCACTCAAATGTTTGTGCAGGACCATTCCCTGGAAGGAGCAGTGCCTAGTGGAGGCACCTGACAGATGGAGTTTGCAGCACTATGGAAGCCTCAGCACGCAGAACAGCTCACAGGGCTAGTGCAGTCCCCACTACCATCCCCAGGCATCACCATCAGCCTGGCTCTACTCCTCTCCTTCCTTTTGCTTCTCTCCAGCTCCCTCCAGGTGGATCTGGGCATGAGGGGCAGGTGCCAGGAGACTCAGGAACCCCCTCCCTGCCCCTCTAGGGGCTCCAGGAATCCCAGGGGGTGGGAGGGCATGTGGGCCCCCAGCTGTCCCACACAAGACCCTTTTAGAGGATGGAGGGCAGCAGACCCCTGGGTGCCCACTGCTGGCTCAGCACTGAGTGTGTCACCAGGGCCTGCAGTGACTGGGGACCCCTGCTCATCCCCTGCCTAGCCTTGCCTGCATCCCTGGGACTCTTCATGTCTCTCATCCCTACAAGCACTGGGACTCCAGGAGCCCACTGCGCCCAAATGCTGCTGGTGTACCTGTGTGGGTGCACATCTGTATGATGCACACGTCTGCACGCACCTGTGCATGCAGGCGTATGCAGTGTATACCTGCGGGTGTGGGCAACTGTATGATTGTTTATGTGCATGGGAAAGGTGTGCATGTGCTTATGTATGTGTGTGTGCTTATGGGTGAGTGTACCTGTGGGCATCCACAGGTTTGCCTACCTACATAGGTGCGCACATGTGTATGTGTATTTCTGTGCGCTATGGACACACGGAAATGCAAAGGGTGCATGCACAGCTGTGTACACGTGTGTGCACGTACATGTATGTGTGCACACAAGCCGGCCTGTGCACGTGTTCCAGTGCAGGTAGGTGTGTGCACACCTGTATGTGTGCATGTCCATGCCTCAATGTGCACGTGCACAACTATAGACGTTTCCATGCCTCTGTCCACATGCGTGTCTGTGTGTCTGTCCGTGCACCGAGCATACGTGTGTGTGTCCATACAGACCCACACTGCTATGTTTATCCATTTGTGTGTCCCTCTGTGTCTGTACAGTCTCACACCAGTACGAGAACCCATGCGTGTATCCCTGCGGTCCTGCACCGCTGCATGTGTTTGTCTGTGTCCCTGCAGTCCCACACCAGTTCGTGTGTCCGTTCCACACCGGCACAGATGTCCGCGTGTCCGTCCTTGTACCCGTGTGTCCGTCCCTGTATCCCTGTACCCGTGTGTCCGTCCCTGTATCCGTGTATCCGTCCCTGTATCCGTGTATCCGTCCCTGTACCCGTGTATCCGTGTGTCCTTCCCTGTATCCGCGTGTCCGTCCCTGTATCCGCTTGTCCGTCCCTGTACCCGCGTGTCCATACTCAGCGTTTCTCGGCCTTCGCCCGGCAGGGGGCACCGAACGCCCGGCCTGGGGGCCGCCATGGCGGCAGGTCCTGCCCACTCGGTAGTGAGAGCCCCGTGGGCCGAGGCCGCCGCCGGCGAGGAGCACGGGGCAGCGTGGCTGCGGCGGCCGCTCAGCGGCTGCAGTGGTGCTCGGGTAGCGCCGTCGGCGGCAGCGAGCAGGAGGCGCGGCGGGGCGGAGCGGGGAGGGGC
>VYZT01014003.1:21311-85065 GCA_013400735.1 Pomatostomus ruficeps
GGGGCGCTGACAGGGCCCGTGCCGTCCCGCCAGTGCCAGTGCTTGTCCTGTTCCCGCTGCCGCCGTCATGAGGAGCCGGAGCAACTCGGGCGTGCGTCTGGACGGCTACGGGCGCCTGGTGCAGCAGACCATCCTCCGCCATCAGGTGCGGACCCTGCGCGGGAATGGGGAGCAGACCGCGGGCCCCGGCGCGCCCTGCCGGCCTCTGGGTCAGGGAGTTCCGTGGGAACGGTGTGTCCCTTCCGCAGGACGCGGTGACAGGGCTGCTCCCCGCTAGCGCCGACCACCAGGACGCCTGGGTCCGGGACAACGTGTACAGCATCCTGGCTGTCTGGGGTCTTGGCCTGGCCTACCGCAAGAATGCCGACCGCGACGAGGACAAGGCCAAGGCCTACGAGCTGGAGCAGGTAGGAGGGAGCAGGAGCCGGGGGCGGGGCTGGTGTCACCCGGGGACTGCCGTCACCCCGGGCTGGTCAGCCTTTGGGACAGCTGCGCCAGGGACCCAAAGGCAGTGCAGTGAGGGCGAGGACACGGCTGTCCCCCGACGCGGGAGGCAATAGGAATGGATGTCAGAGCCTGCTCTTCTCAGACCACACTGGAGCCCAACCAGAGGGTCTAGACCTCTGGCCCTGGGGTGATCTGGGGCCACAGCCCTTCTCTCAAGGGTCGGGGAGCCATGTCCTGCAGCCGTGCCCTCTGTCTCGCTGCATAGCATGGCAACCCGGCCTTGCTGGCAGACCAAGAAATCTTCCCTCTGCTGCCACCCAGGGAGCTGAGGCTGTGAAAATGTGAGCAGGGGCTCTGATTACAGACCCTGGGCCCCACAAAGGTCAGGGGCCAGCTGATCCTGAGTCAGAGCTTCTCCTGGAGATCAACAAACCTGTTTTCCTTGTTCCTGCAGAGCGTGGTGAAGCTGATGCGGGGTCTGCTCCAGTGCATGATGAGACAGGTAGGGGCTGGGGAGTACCTTTGAGTGTCAAGTGGTCTCCTTAAACCTCAGCTATGCCACAGAGACTATCAGTCCTAGCTGTGCCAGTCCTCCCCAGCATTCTCTGATGAGCAGAGGGAAGGCTCCCTTCCAGCAAGTCTTGAAATAAGTTCTGAGTGAGCGTCTGTCCTGGATGTGATTGAACTTCTATAGCTGTGGGCTGGTGGCCAATGGAGCCTTTGCCAGCTGCTCCCTGTCTCATGGCCTGGCAGGCACTAGGACTCTGCAGCTCTCTTCCCAGAGGGCGTCTAGGGTAACCCTTTTCTCTCTGCATGGTGCAGTTGTGGCAGTGGGCCCTCCACTGCTGCAGTCCCGTGCCGCAGCGGCTTGTGAGCCTGCACTCACTGCAGTGGGGCTCAGACCAGGGGTTGTGGAATCTACCCTGCCAGGCACAACTCCATGTGCTTGGCTCATGGCACGGAACAGCCCTTGGCTCGGGAGCTGTTAGACCTCTCTGGAGACAGGGTTCGATGAATGCTTGCATCTGTTTGCCCTTCTCAAGGTGGACAAGGTAGAAGCCTTCAAGTACAGTCAGAGCACCCAGGACTGCCTGCATGCCAAGTATAACACCCACACCTGTGCCACTGTCGTAGGAGACCACGAGTGGGGCCACCTACAGATGGATGCTACCTCCCTCTACCTCCTCATGCTTGCACAAATGACGGCGTCAGGTAGTGCTGGGGGCTACCATTGCAGCTTTGAGTGTGTTGGTCTTCAGGTTCACCAGAGTCTCAGTTTGGGTGCAGCTTCCTGGGTGCCAAGCTGCTGCAATGGCTTCCCTGATTTCCACTGTTTTCTTATGCTCACAGCACCCGAGGTGGTTTTGGGCCCCTTGACATCAGTCTCTCCAAGAGCCCTTGTTTGAAGCCCCAGTGCTGCCGTAAGGGGTGGGAGTGGAGATGGGGTCAGCTAGGACATGGCTCCCATTGGGCAGGCATGCAGTGGGGAGGAGTCGTTCCTGGGTTACTGCAGCCGCATCCTGAGCATGCCTGTGGGCTTGGAGTGGCTCATGTGAATTCTTCCCTCCGCATCAGGCCTGCACATAATTCACAGCTTGGACGAAGTCAACTTTATCCAGAACCTCGTGTTCTACATTGAAGCTGCCTACAAAACTGCGGTGGGTAGCGTGTGCTGGGGAAGGGGGGTGTGCTCCAGTGGTGGAGATACTGGACTGGTGTCTAGGAACAGCTGTGGGTTCCCCCTGAGCCACACCAGCATCTTCTGGAAGCACCACCAATGGGTGGGATTCAGAGGCTTTCTGTGTGTGTTCTGAAACAGTGCCTGATTCACAGGACTTTGGCATATGGGAGCGTGGGGACAAGACAAACCAGGGCATCACCGAGTTGAATGCCAGTTCTGTCGGCATGGCCAAGGTGAGCTTGGGAGAAGTGCTGGCTGGGCGGGTGAGGAGCACCAATGGCCCTGAGCTGCTTTTTGACAGGGTAAGCGGGGCATGTTGAACTGCTGAGGCTCAATGCCGCATGCATAGGTTCTTGGGGATATGACTTTTCTCCTTGTGCATATGGATAAAACTGTGCCCTTCTAGCCTGAATTTTGCCTGAACTGGGAGTGAAAAGTTTATTGGGGGTGTGTGGCAGAAATGTCCCGGGCCCTTTTGATGTCTATAGATGTGGTCCCATTTTGACCAGAGATCTTCTGCAGCCACAGCAGGGTTAAAATTCTTTTAAATCTAGGCAGTGCATTACACATGGGGACTAGCATAGAGTGAGAGCTCTTACAGGTGAGCAGCATGGTGAAGGACATGCCTCTTTGGGTCTCACCCTGCTTGCAGGCTGCACTGGAGGCACTGGATGAGCTGGATCTCTTTGGAGCCAAGGGAGGCCCGCAGTCGGTGATACGGGTCCTCTCAGACGAGGTGCAGCACTGCCAGGTGAGACCCACCCAGGCGTTACACCATTGCACAAGGAACTGTGATCTGCTGTGTTCTCAGTGTGAATGATTCCTGGCCTGACAGCCTAACCACCTTTCCTTCCCCTTTGCCCAGTCCATCCTCCACTCAATGCTGCCCAGGGCCTCTACATCCAAGGAGGTGGATGCGAGTGTGCTCTCCGTCATCTCCTACCCGGCATTTGCTGTGGAGGACAGCGAGCTGGTGGAAATCACCAAACAGGAGGTTATCACCAAGCTGCAGGTGAGCATCTCTGCCCTTGTCTCACTGTTCCCTGGAGTGCACTGGAGACAGCTGCAGTCCAAACTGTAACCCTCTTCTTCCCAAAAACATGCTTGTTAGAGGGTTGCTGGGGCATGTCCTCTCCAAGTCTCCATGACCTGTGGCGGGGATGTGCAAAGAAACAGCCCTGTGTGCTGTGGCCCCAGGCTGTGATTGTGGTACCTGAGTGCTGGGTGGGTGAGGGAGGGGGTATTTGGCAGAAGGAAACACCCTGCCCCTGCATCTGCATTGAAGGTACAAGATATCTCACGCTGTGCCTCCTGCTCAGCACTTCTTTCCCTCCCTTCCAGGGGCGCTATGGCTGCTGCCGCTTCCTCCGGGATGGATACAGGACTCCCAAAGAGGTGTGTGTCCTCACCCCTGCTGCCTGGCAGAAATTGACTGCCAAGCAGCAACCCACCTGGATGCAGCGTGAAGGCTGTGTTGGGGAGCACTGGGAAGACAAGGGCCCTGAGTAGCCCCAGGCAGTATACTGGGTCTGGGCAAGGCTTCCCAAAATGCCAGAGCTCTTTGCAGAGGTGGCATGTCCCACCTGTGTGTCTTAGGCTGGGAGAAGGTAGTGATGCCTTAAGTGCTGGTAAAAAATAAGAAGCAGACACAGCAGTATAGGAAAAGGGTATTACCTTGGTTTAATAAGATCCTGGTGTACACCTCTGTTGGAGCCCGAGGGTGTACCCCCGTATACAACTTTTATGGACTTTACAAATTAGCATATCTACCTAAAATCCCGCAATGAGTAGTTTAACAAGTGAGGTAACTATCCCCCTATTCCCCCCTCCCCCTAAATGAAACTATAGCTTAGCTCAAAAACATGTTCCAGAATCCAGACTCTTCAAGGTTGGAGCCTGTAGTTTTGAGATAGTAGGCATGTTTTGTCTTCCCCCCCTCAGAGAACCCCCAACCTAAACTAAATATCAGACTACAAAACCATAAACATGCAGTACTAAGGATACAGGGTATAAGGGTAAGGGGTACAGGGAAGGAAAAGGGTATAAAAGGTATAAAATGTATAAAAGGGTATAAAAAGGACAAAAACAATCAGGCATCAGTAGTATCAGTGCTCTGTGTGGGAGCCCTGCTGAGTTGGGCTCTCCCAGGGCTGCAACAGCCCTGAGCAAGGGCTGGAGGCCTGGGAAGGTGAACGTGCAGAGCCACTACCCAACAGCCTCATCTGTGGCAGCTCAGGAGGTCACAATGCTGCTTCTGTTGCTCCGAGACCAGCAGGCAGCTTGGGTACTACCAGAATGGCCCTGAGAGCAAGTGGAGAGTTTGCTGCTTTGGGGAGAGAAAACAGGAGAATTTTATAAGCAGCAGTCTCATTTGATAACCACTGAACTAGGAAATGATACTCAAAGGTTCTTAAGTCATCACCAGCTGCTGGGCCTGTAACCTTTGGGCATGAGTACCTCTGAATGTTTCTCCTTTGTTGCGCCTCTGCAGACCTGCCCATAATAGGGAGCATGTGTGGCTGCCCCCCTCCAGAACCAGAGAGAAGCAGCAGCATTTCCAGTCCAATGTTCCCAGTGCTTGTGAGCTCTGGCAGCATGCAGAGTTGTGGATTACTTACTTCTGGGGAGCTGTGAGGCATGGGGAGGGTAGCCGTGCCTGAAGAGGCATGCAGCTAGCTGGAGTCAGATGGGGTTTTGGATGCTTGTGGCTGGAGTGCAGGTAGAAGACATCTCCTTCTATCTTCTCTGCCTGAATAGTCTGCTAAGGCCAGTGCTCTCTCTTTTCTGCAGCAGACAGAGCAGTTAGCAGGGAGGGTCAAGGAAAGGGCACTACACCACACAGCTGAGGTGGGAGGATTCTGTGCAGGCAGCTCTTCATCCTGACAACTTCCCTTGTGCTGAGCTCACAGTATCACCACATGGCAGGAGGGCCCTGGAGGGACTTCTCTGGCCCTGTATGACGAGCCCAAGCCTTCTCACCTGGCTGGGCCAGCTTGATGATGCTGGAGGACACAGATGCTGAGGGGCTTAGGCAGAGCAGGCAAGACAAAGGGGACCCAGCATGGCACAGGGGATGTGCTGTTGCTGTACAACAGCATAACGTCTGGGGTATTCTGGGGGCTCTGGGGTGCACTCTTGGAGACCAGGTAGACCCCAGGTAAGGTAAGTCTCTCCATCGTCAGTGCAGGGTGCTCCAGAGGGGTTAGTCTGATGGAATAAACAGAGGCTGGAGGTTAAACTGCTTTTCAGCCCTGTCTTGGCCTTCTGCATAGGAGGGCTGGGAGGACATTTGAGTCTGGGGTCTCAGGAGGAGGAGAAGCCCTGTCAGTTTGAGGGGATCCTGTTACGTACTACCTGCTTTGCTGTCACTTACAGGACCCCAAACGCCTATACTATGAACCTGCTGAGCTGAAGCTGTTTGAGAACATTGAGTGTGAGTGGCCTCTCTTCTGGGCATACTTGATGATTGATGGGATTTTCAGTGGCAACATGGAACAGGTAAGCGAGGCAGGACCTGTTGAGCTGGTGGAAAAAAGTCCCTGTCAGGAGAGGTGTGTAGGGGAAGGATGCAGGGTGCCATGACCGGTGGCAGATTCCCTCTCCTCTCTTCTCAGGTGCAGGAGTACCGGGAAGCCCTTGAGGGCGTTCTCATCAAGGGGAAGAATGGGGTACGCCTGCTGCCAGAGCTGTACAGTGTCCCACCGGATAAGGTGAATGATCCTGAGCTATGGTGGGATGCAGTTATGTCTTACAGAATCACAGGATATTCTGAGTTGGAAGGGACCCACGAGGATCATCAAAGTCCATCTGCTGAAACTCCTGGTCTCATTACCAGATAGTTAAGTTTTAAATGCTTATTAAGCCAAATTGTTAGTGAAGGGGCACACATAGTGCATGGAAACCTCATGTATGAAAAGGATGCCTTGGAGCTGCTATGAAACAGTGTTGGATAAAAATTGGGCTTTTTCTCCCAAAGCATTTCTTGCTCCCATACACAAGAGTTCTTTGCTGACAGTCTGCTTGCTTGGAGACTGAGTGCTCTGAGAGCTTAGGACAAGCAGACCTAGGCAGTAGATGGTGCTGAGCTCCTGTTCAGTCGTGAGGGAATTTGTGTGGGCCTGGGCTAAGAGCAGTGGCCTCCTGATGCCCAGGTCATCCAGGAGAGATATATTCCTCACCAGTATCACAAAGTATCTCTGGGTGCTCCTGGGGCATGTCAGTCCTATCTAGTGGGATGGCCCAAGCTGGGAAACCAAACATGGTCTGAGCAGCTGATCCGTTGCCTGACACAGATGCCTGAGGCAGTCATGAGAAGAGAGGAGGAATGTAACCAGACTCTTTTGGACCCTCTGTGACAAATGCAGTTGTGGGGCCTTGTTTTAAGCCTTGAACTGCTGGACTTCAAGATGCAGTGAGGGTGCTTCCTTCAGCGTCCTGTGTCTGTGGATCCCTTCTTGACCTCCTGCCTTGTCTTCCAGGTGGATGAGGAGTACAGGAACCCACACACTGTGGACAGGATACCCATGGGCAAGCTACCACACATGTGGGGACAGTCCCTCTACATCCTGGGTTGTCTGATGGCCGAGGTAGGGTTACCCTGGGTGCTGGGGAGGGCTGTGGGACCAGGCTCTGAGCTGAAGAAGGTGCAAATGCTGCCACCTGCCATGGGGAAGTCGTCACCTCCATCCCCCAGGACCTCTTAAAGGAGGGTTGTCCATTAGACATCACCCATTCTACCCTGCCCATAAAATGTTAATCTCTTTATACCTTCTTTTCCACAGGGGTTTCTAGCTCCCGGTGAAATAGATCCCCTCAACCGCCGTTTCGCAACTGTCCCTAAACCTGATGTGGTGGTCCAAGGTGAGGGAAAAGAACCAGTCCCAAGCCCCTGAGCCTGGCAGGTGGGGGGACTCTGGCTGTGCAGGATTCACAGAATTGGCTCTGGGGTGGCTCTGCTTATTGTATTGCTGCCGATACAGCCCAGTCTCAGCCCTGGCAAGGTGGGTGGAAGATGGGGTGCAAGTCCTTCCATTTCATCCTGTATTGACCCAGAGAACTATCACCCGCTTGCAACCTCCGCTGCAGAGAGGCTGAAAATTGTCTTCCTGCCACTTGGTGGGGAAGACTTATGTATACAGTGTTAGGAGGGGCAAGACAGACTTCTGCAGGGGGAACTGGTTCCCAAGGGACCCCAGACAGCTTCTTCTCTGTGGTGTGGTGCTTTGTATGTGTCCCCAAAGGCATGGGGCAGTGCTGTCACGCCCTTGTGTCTCTGTTGCACTGAGACTGTCTTCCATCCACAGTGTGTATCCTGGCCGAAACAGAGGCGATCAAGGCAATCCTGCAGAAGGAGGGCATTGATGTGGAGACTGTGGCAGATGTCTACCCCATCAGAGTGCAGCCTGCTCGCATCCTCAGCCACATCTATGCCCGGCTGGGTGAGCTGGGCTCCCTGCTCCTGCAGCAAAAGGGGTGCAGAAGGGTCTGTCCCACCCCTGGCACTCCTGCTCATAGGCACTCGTGTCCTGCCCTCTGCCTGGCTGATGAAGATTCTGCTGCCCATTTCTAGCCCTGATAAAGCCTGTCATGCCCAAGGGGAACAAGGTGGCAGACAGTGCTGTTCAGTGTGATTCTGACAGGGTTTGACTTGCAATTGCACAGTCACCCCAGGGACAGACAGAGACTCTGATCCCTATAGATTGAACCTGGTGTGGGCAGAAGTTGTCCTCTGTTCCTGTACTCAGATCTGGATGGGAGAGGCTAGCCAGACCCCAGGAAGGGTCCCCTGGCCATCTCTGGCAAAGAGAGCCCCGACCTCAAGCAGTATGGCTGTTGCTGAGGGGTGGGCAGGGCTGAGTGTGAAGGCAGGATGTACTCACCTCTGCATGCTTGCTCCTTGATGCTGCAGACCCTGAGCCATGGAGCTTGTGCATGAGCCAGAGATACAGCCTGGGCCAAAGGAGACACCTGATCTGTGATTTAATTTGGCAGCTAATTTAGGCCATCAAAAGGCCAAGTGTGACATGGGCAGGGGGAGCAGCCTGACAGATGCCAGAGCTGACGAGCAAGGGGTGATGCTGTTACTGCACCATCCTGGCCTTTGGGAGTAATCCAGGAGCAATTGGAATGGTGATAGGGTTGTCAATTTAGGGGGGCCAGGCCTATGCAGAGGGGCACACTTAGTCCTGCTCCAGCTTCTGACATGCCCAAAGACCAGGAGGTGTGACGTTGCAGAAATCAGCAGGTCTCTACCCCTCTGGGCAGGTCTGGGGACAGAGAATTACTGTCCCTTAGAACTGTACCAACTTGACACAGGGTTCTAGGGTATCCCAACTACAAACCAGCTTTTCCCTGCTGGCTGGTAGCAGGAGACTTGGCACTACTTGCTGCTGCAGCCCCTTTCATGAGGAGGCTTGTACTAAAAACTCCTCTTCCTGCCGTCCCAGGCCGCAACAAGCAGATGAGCCTTACTGGACGGCCCTACCGGCATATGGGTGTCCTTGGGACCTCCAAGCTCTACAAAATCAGGAAGAGCATCTTTACCTTTACCCCACAGGTGGGTGACATTGCACAGGCTCTTTCCCAGCTGCTTTGTGATACGAAACTGGGCAGGAAGTTTCTTCAATTGTACCTTCAGGCTGGGTACTCAAGTTATTCTAAGGTGTGACTCAACGCCCTCTGAATAGGCTGAGTGTGGAGTAGTCCAACTCTGTGGCATGAGGCAGCACAGTTGGTGTTCCTGGCTGTGTGCATGTTGGGACAGTTTGACCCTTCTAATGATCAGTATTGAGTGAAAATCTCTGCTCAGCCTGACAAGGACACCAGGAGGAGGCTGATGACAGGCGAGGGACATGGGTGCAGGGGGCAAGCAGTGTTGCAAGCCTAGCACTATGGGGAGTGCGTATTTCTTTGGAACAGACACAGCATGGAGTGGCGGTGTGGGGCATGGATGCTACTGCTGCTGAGCTGTGGCGTTAGTTACCCCCTCATAGTTGTTAATGGCCAGTAGCTGCCGTGGGGGTTGAGGGTCCCTTGCTAGGCTGTATTAGCACCTCCCAAGTAAGGTAGGATGAGCTGTCAGTGTAAAGGAGCATGCCCTCTGGATTCACAGCATGGCTACCTTGACTGTGTGCCTGTGGGAAGACATGGGTGGCACCAGAAGGACCTGGTGACTCCATGAAGGACCGATCATGTCTCCTGCTGTCCTTACAGTTCATAGACCAGCAGCAGTTCTACCTGGCTCTTGACAACAAGATGATTGTGGAGATGCTGAGGACAGACCTCTCATACCTCTGCAGCCGCTGGAGGATGACTGGGCGACCAACTATCACCTTCCCCATCTCCCACACCATGCTCGGTATAGATGCTTCAGCCTCGCAAGGCCTTTGGCTAGAACAGTCCTGGGAAATAGCTCTGCAGGAGGAACAGGGTGGGCAGACGTGTGACCATCTCAGTAACAGGGACATAGTGAGGCTGGAGCAGCCAGTAGTGTTCTGTGAAGAGCTTACTGCTCAGAGGAGCCACGCTGAGTGGGCAGCTGGCCTGGCAGCTAACAGGGTTGCCTGTCAGGCACTAGTGCCTACAGCTCAACAGGCTGTTTGCTGGCACAGATATGTTCAGGCTCCAGGCAAATAGGCTTATGGTAAGGCCTTTTGGGAGCAAGACCAAAAAAGCAATTTCTCTGTAGAAGTGTTCTTGATGCTCTTTCTGCATCTTGACTGTTCCCTAAGACTGAGCACCTACTAAAGGCTTTCCTAGTCAACAGAGAGGGGAAACCAGTAAACCAGAAGGAGCAAAGGCACAGAGCAGAAGTGGCTTGCCTGCAGCAGCTCACAGCTTCCCTGTGAGTCTGGTGCAGGCAAGTGGCTTTGTTCTGCTCTAAGGCTTTTTTGTCTCATTGTGTACTTGAAATCCCCTTGATTTCTCAAGCATGCCTTTTGCTGTGGTGCCTTCTGCCCTTGACAGCAGCCCACTCCTCTGCTGCCTCATGTGAAAGGCAGAGACAGAGCAGGGGGCTGTTAGGTGCTGCTGTCTGGTACTGTCAGCTTCAGGCCAAAGTGAAATCCCAGGATCCTGGAGTGAATCCTGGCCTGGTTTTCCTTGAGTGGTGCTTTTGGTACCACAGCCTGACTATGTACCCCAGAGTAAGGGTCTGGCCATGGTGCTTTGGATGTCTGAATGCCCGCCTGGTCCTGGGTTACTTTCTGGGAGTAAGTTTGAGTGTGAGAGCCTGACTGCCTGTGCCTCTTCCACATAGATGAAACCAGCAGCAATGTGCACCCCACGGTGCTGTCAATGCTGCAGAAGCTGAAGGATGGGTATTTCGGTGGCGCAAGGTGAGTGCGGCTTCCTGCGGTGCAGGAGGGAGAGGGCTGATGGCCTCCTAAGAGCCTAGTTATGAGGATACCTGCTGGGCAGAGCATAGGCTGTGGGGGAGCAAGCTGGGGAGGATGCACTGGGGTGTGCTAGGCTATCATTGTGCTCTGGGGCTACAATCCCAACAGGGGAGATGAAGGAGAGGACATAGCTCTTCATGTCGTCAAACTCATGGCTACAGGATTCCTCTAATAGCTTTTGGGCAGCCCTTCCATGCCCACTTGTGGCTGAAAGAGTTGCAGACAGCTAAAGTAGACACCTGTGTGTGTATGCTCCTGGTGAACATGTCTTTCCCCATCAAAAGGCCTGCCCTGGAGCCAGGAGGTAAAGCCAAGGGTATTGCCTCCCCTTTCCTCTCCATGTGACCTCCCTATCTCTTGCCCAGAATTCAGACTGGTAAATTGTCGGAGTTCCTGACAACGTCATGCCGAACGCACCTCAGTTTTATGGACCCTGGGCCAGAGGGTAAGGTCTTTGCCAAGAGTTACAGGCTCAGCAGTGACAGCTTTGAGAAGCTAGACACCAAGTAGTGGCTGCATGGCTTGCAGGTAGCAGAGGATGGTAAGGGAGAGCAGGCCAGTCACTGCTGTGGGGTGGCTAATGCCTAACTCACCCTTACACCCATAACACCCAACCTCCCTGCCAGCATCCACGGCTGTGTTGTTCATGTGCTTGGGTTTTCAGTGTGTTCCCATCTGACCCTCTGTCAACCTTGTCTGGAATGAGATCATAAGATACTGTGTGGAGAAGAAATAAAGGGTTGGCAGCCTGCCTTCGCTTGGGAGATGTGGCTGAGGGTCTTTGAGGTAGAAATGGTGGTGCAGAAGCTGATAGCACGGTGACCAAGGTGATGGGGAAGAGCCACCATGTGCCTAATTAATCTCTGTTTCTTCCCAAAGCCTTTGCGCCCCACCCTGGGCAGAGCTGCTCCAGTGAGTGCCAAATTGAAGCCTAACTGCTGTGTATAGAATGCCTTGGCCCATCACAGCATGAGGGATCCCACCTTGTGCTGGGACCATGACAGGGTGCAAATTTTGCTGTTCCCCTTGCAAGCAGGCCTGTGGACATCTGCGTGACCTGGTGCTGGTCATCATCAGCCTTCCCGCTGTCTGTTTTACCTCTGCAGCTCCTACAGCCAGTGTCTACACTGCTGGGACTCTCCTCATTTTTGTTGCCCTTCTCTCATTTTGCCTGCAAGCCTCCTTACAGGCTGCATCAGGGTTTGTCCAAGGTGTCTGCTTCACCTCCCAGCTCCAGTGAGATCTGCCTGGCCTTTCAACAGCATCCCAAAGATGCTAAATTTTAAGGTTTTCCTGTGGTGAGATGCTGCAGCCAGACAGGTGAATGTTCTCAAGGGTGGTGCTTAGAGGATTTTTCCAGTCTAGCCTTCAGGCACTGGCATGAGGCATTCCCTCAGGGGGTGGGGAGGGGATGCCATGCTGCTTCAGGTGCAGTCTGTAGCATGCCTCCTAGGGCAAACACACCTCTGAGTTTGCCAGCTGGAGAGCAGCATAGCTTGCCCTGGCCCACTGTAAGTGCATTGACAGCTCTGTATTTTATTTGGGGCAATTCCTCCCCAGGGGCACCTCCTCACTTTTACCTCCTGACTGAGCAGACACCTGGCCTCTGAGCACCCTCTTCCATGCTGCTGTTAGTGCATGGTGCCTCTGGTGCTTCTGATGTGGTGTTGGGAGCTGCTGGAAGCTGGGCAAAGAGCAAGGCAGGAAACATAACTCTTCCTGTAACTCCTACTTAGAAATAACTGTTGCAAAACCCACCTTGCCTTGCTCCCTTGCTGCAGTCGTCCTTAGAAGATGCCCTTGCTGTGCTGGAGTGCTTGTAAATGGTGTCTGCTTGGACAGGCTGTCCCTGGCTGTGCCTCCCCACTTCTTCCCTGGAGGGAAGGAGTGTGAGGGTTTTCCCACAGGTTTGAGTGGGACACTCCTGTCCTTGCACAGGCTTGGATCAGACACATCCTGCAGCCATGTTGCTTCCTTTGTTAAGGGGGGACTTGGAGGAAGCCCCAGTTTGGGACAGGCAGTGTCCCACGCAGGAGTCATCCAGGAATAGGGGTGCTTTGTGTGCCTGGCTGCTGGCACTGTCCATTGGTCCACCTGGCTGCCAGCACTGGCACTACATTGTCACTTTGTGCAGCCAGCAAAGCTTTGTCCTTGCTGAGGCACAGCTGGGAGCTCTCTGGGCCTTTGGGTGCCATGACTCAAAGTGGCTGATCCCCGCTCTGCTACCTTCCCTTCCAGAGGACACCTATGATGAGGTTGCTCAGTACCTGGATCACCTGCTGCAGCACACAACTCCCCAGTCAAACCTGCCTCCCACCACCCAGCGGGGAGGGCTGAGCCGCTTCAGGGCTGCTGTCCACACCACCCGTGACCTCATGTCCCTAGCATCCAAGGCCAAGGACCTGCATGTCCAGAGTGAGTAACTCCAGCACCCTCCAGACCTTCTCTTGAGCCCGGGGTGAGGTTGAAGTGTTTTGGGAGCTTTCACAGCAGTATGATGTTGGGGTTCCCATGGATTGCAGAGGAACGAAGCCTTTACCTGGGCAAAGGCACATTATGTCCATCATGTTAGTCCTGGCCATGGAGTATCTTGGGAGCTGGTGCCTGTGCAGCCCAATGGAAACTCAGTAAAGAATGGGAGCTCCCTGCCGTGTTCCTCTGAATGGGCAGACAGGGGCTGCTTCTCCCATAGCCAGCTTCTCTGCAGGGACTGCTGGGGGAGCAGTGTCAGAGTGTCTGAGTAGTTTCGGACACAGTAGTGGTGACTGAGGCTGGATGTGTGTCCACCAACCTTTGCTTTTTTTTAGATGTTGGGATGTATGTTCCCAGCAGGATCTTCCAGGCATCCCAGCAGTCGGTCAAGCTGCTGAGTTCACCCCACCAGCACGACTTGGATGGCAAGGTGAGCTCTGTCTCTCCCAGACTGAGCTATCCTTTCAGCTAGAGCCAGAGTGTCCTTGCAGGACTGCAAGGGCAATACACGTGGGTTCATTTGATGCAGGGTGCTGGTAGTGCTAATCAGTAGCATGAGTCTCCCTTCCCCCAGAGCCATGCACTCTACACAGAGATGAACTTGCCCCATGACGAGGATGGCAACGTGGACTGCAAGGCACTGGTGGACCAGCTGCGCATCTGCCCCACACTGCAGGAGCAAGCAGACATCCTTTATGTGCTCCATATCCTCAGGTAGGATGAGCTCTGTGTCCTGAGGGCTCCCTGTGCATAGAGGGGTTTGGCACAGCCCAGGGGGCCGGCCAGGGAGCTGCGACAGGCAAATTGCTGGATATAAGCCAACACCACCTCCACCTTCACAGGGGACCTGAGTGGCACACAGGGCTTGATAGTGAGCCTGGCCCCACCGTCAAGGAGCTCCTCACTGAGCTGTATGTGCGGGTCGGGGAGACACGCCAGTGGGCCCTGATCCGCTACATCTCTGGCATCCTCAAGAAGAAGGTTGAAGCTCTGGATGAGGTAACAGCTGTGCAGCCAGCCTCTGGCAGGCTGAGGTCTGTCAGGGGGGAGGCAGCAGAGTGAGCAGGTGAACCATGGCTGCATCAACTCTCTCTCCCTCTGCCTTGTACTGAGCCCCCAAACCCTCAGCTGTTGACAATGCCTGCCTTTCTCTCCCTAGGCCTGTACTGACCTCCTGTCTCACCAGAAACACTTGACGGTGGGGCTGCCCCCAGAGCCACGTGAGAAGACAATCTCCACGTGAGTGTGGCACCTTTCCCTCCCTGAGTATGCTGGCCTGGGTCTGGATGTGAGCCTGTTGCTCTGTGGTCCATGGGCAGGAGTGGCCCTGGGTGGCTCTCTCCAGCCTGTATCTCTCCTCTTGGGTCTGTACAGACTGGGGATATGCAGGGTTTGCTCTGCTGCCTCTCACCTGCTCTGCTGTTTGTTCACACCCCAGCCCGATCCCCTATGAGGAACTTGTTCGTCTTATTGATGAAGCCAGTGAGAAGAACCTCAGTGTGTCCATCCTCACCCAGGTGAGGGGCCGGGGTGTCAGGGGACCGCACAGCTGGGTGTCTATTCTGGTGAGCAGCAGTGGAGTGATCTGCGTTTTCCCCTCCAGGAGATCATGGTGTACTTGGCCATGTATATACGCACACAGCCTGCACTGTTTGCTGAGATGTTCCGCATCCGCATTGGGCTCATCATCCAGGTGATGGCAACAGAGCTGGCACACTCCCTGCGTTGTTCAGGTATGTGAGGCAGGGACAGCACCCTAGCTGGGGTAGGTGCTGTGATGCTTGGGGCTCTGTCAGCCAGAAGAGAGTACTGTTAAAAGTGGGCAGCTCAGGCTAGGACAAGACCCTGCACGGAAGTGCCAGTGTCTGCAGCTGTACCTGTTCTTGAGCAGCACAAGCTAGTGATTGCACTGCAGTCTCCATCCCAGCATGTGTCGGGCTGGCATGGGGAAGAGTCTGTGTTGTAGGCAACACTTGGAGCTAATTGTGTGTGTCCTTGCCAGACAAGCTCCTCTGCCAGTCCTCTCCCTGCTCACGGAATGGCATGCAGGGTAGAAATGTCCTAGGGGGACTGTGAGGCAGCCTACGAAATCACAGTTCTGTTCTCTCCAGCTGGAGAAGCCACAGAGAACCTGATGAATCTCAGCCCATCAGACATGAAGAGCCTCCTCTACCACATCCTCTCTGGCAAGGAGTTTGGCGTGGAAAAGAGTGGTGAGTCTCTCAGCAGAGAGCATCTTGGGGCAAAGCTGAGTACAGAGCATGGCCAGATCTACATGTTCCTCCCGTGAGGGATGTCCTTGTTCTCCCCCATTTTCAGCACAAATGCTTCAGTACTGGAGGGGTCCAGCAGGAAGCTCTGCTCTTCATAAGGATGGTGCTGAGGGATTTCTGGGATCAAGCCCGAATCTATGGCTATTTGAGCTTTGCTTAGTTTGGCACTTGACCTGGTTGGGTTTGAATTTAAGCAGTTCTGTACTGTGCTCATGGATCTCTGATGCTATCACGTTAGAGGGCAAGGGCATGCAGAGGTACCAGTGCCCAGGCAGCAATGAGGGATGGCCATGCTTTGAGCGATATTGCCCACTCTAGACCTCTCTTCTGCTTCAGTGCATTCGGTGGACTCGTCGCTCACCACTGCTGTCTCCATCTGTGACATGGGAGCTGTCGGGACCACCAGGCCTGAGCGCACTGGCCTTGTCAGGCTGAAAAGTGAAATCAAACAGGTGAGGGCAGGTGGTGCAGGCCACTAACGACAGGTCTTGTGGGTGAAAACCAGCTACAAATCACGCAGAACTAATGGAAGACTGGGATACATAGATGTTTCCAGGAGCTAATTTTGTCTCCAGTCCTGCCCTGGGAAAAAATTGGGGTGAACCTGGTAGTGGGTGGAGGTTGCTCTGGCAGTTCAGGGAGAGCACAGAGTGCTTGAGAAGGTGCAGGGGTGGGGAGGACCATGTGGTGTCCCAGGTGTTGCTAGTGTCTTGGTGGGTGTCTTCCAACAGCAGAACCTTCATTTCCTTCTTTTCTTGCAGCAATTGGATAAACGTAGGCAGTCTCTACCTGGGAGTAAGGTGAAAACACCCTGATCCTGCAGCCTCAGCTTTTACCCCTCATGCCATGCACCAGGGCAGCTTCCCTGCATGCACGAGTCAATGAGCTTCCCTCAGCTGCTGTAGCAATGAGTTGGCTTCCCCTCTAAGCAGGCTCAGGGTTGCTGTATTCAGGATGGGGAAGCAGGGGCTGCCACTGCCCACAACCTTAAGGAGCTCCCCTTCGAGTGGGACCTGCTGTGTTTAGACTAGCAGGGAAGAAGGCTTCCCTAAGCTGTGGGTGTACTGCCATTACAGCCAGCTGGGAGCTGTGCTTCAGAGCTGCAGTGCTCAAATACGTTCCATTCTACCCACAAAATCTGCTGAGCAGGATGGCATGATGCTTCCAGTGCCATGACTGGTAGTGACTCTGCTGGACAGTTCACTGGATCCTACCTGTAGCCTCCCCAGCTATTTCTTCTCTGGGTAAAGAAGCTTCTGGTCAGCTACAAATGCCAACGACTTCCTCTTGTGCCTGGCAGGTGTCCAGGAGGAGTCCTGAGCTCTAGAAGTTGCCTTGTTGTCAAAGAGACAGAGCTTGCAGGGGCCAGGCTGATGCAGCATATTTAGGGCCAACTTGCTGCAGTGTGAAACCTGACATCACAGACGGTTGTCTATGGGCAGTGTCCTTGCTACTGGTCCTTCTGTCTGCTTGAGGCTAAATCCCTGCCCATACCAGCATCCAGCAGAGCAGTAGCAGTGCTATTGCTGTGTGCAGGCCAGCACAAACTCACTGCTGCTGCAGCCCTGGCATGTGCAGCCATCTGCAGCTTTCCTTTCAAAACTCCCTCTGTCCCAGTTAACCCTGGCCCTGGGATAACTGCCCTGTGACCTGACCCTGATCTGTGCTGCTGCTGCTCTGTTTGCTGTGACCACTGCCCTTCTATGGCAGGGTCTCATTTCCATCTCTCCCTTTCTCCTTCAGCCCCTCAGTTTGCAGTCCGGGGACACGGATGTCAAGTCCTCTCTGGTAACTTGTGTTTGTTGGCTGCATATATGGGGTCTGTCCTCTTTGTGACTGCAGGAAGGAGCTGTGCTCTGGGGGGTGCTGCAGGGAGCTGGGGCTGTAAGATGGGCTTTGCTAGGGGCAGGGGGTGGCAGCTCTGTCTTGGGAATGAGGCTGGAGAACTACAAACTTGAGCAGCAGCAGGATGCATTCCTGTGCGATATTTAACTTTGCAGCAGTCTCTGTGGTTCTTGTTTTGTCTGCCCAGTCTGCTGGGCACACAGAGCTGCTGGCCAAGGACTCCTTTTCAAGCATGCTGGAAGACCAGGGCAGTAAGGACAGCCGGCAGGGCCAGTGGCAGCGGAGGCGGCGGCTGGATGGGGCCCTTAACCGTGTCCCTGTGGGCTTCTACCAGAAGGTCTGGAAGGTCCTGCAGAAGGTGAGCAGGACATCTGCTGGTGCTTCTCCATTCATGTGAGCCTCTGGTCCCAGGCACCAGCCTTGCCAGGGAGACTTAAGACACTCAGGGCTGGTCCCTGATGTTGTGTAGATATGTGCTTCATAGACAAGGCCTGCAGCTGACTTTGGAAAGCTGTGGAAGACCTGCAATTGCCTTGTAGTCATGTAGGACCTACCTCAGCCTGCACCTTGCAGAGGAGAGCTGGGGTCTTCTCAGGTGCTTCATGCATCAGGCAGATGGGCATGGCTAGAGCCACAGCTGAAGGTGCTCTGGGCACAGCCCCTCCTCAGCGTGGTGAGCCAGGGAGCAGAGCCCCGTGCAGGGGGGTTCTGGCTGATGCTGAATTGATGAGAAAGGAGTGATGCTGTGTGGAGTCAGGAGGCAGAGCTGGGGTGTATGGGCAGCATGCACCAGTGCTCAAGCGGGAGCAAGTTTGTGGGCTGGACTTATGTATCTTAGCATGGTGCTTCTCCAAGCCATAACCATGATCTCCCCTTCTTGTTCTGCAGTGCCATGGTCTCTCTGTGGAGGGATTTGTTCTTCCCTCCTCAACAACCAGAGAGGTAGGAGGTTCTTGTGAATGGGGAATGGGGCACATGGGTTGTTGTGTGCTAGGTTACCCTGGGTGGTTGCTCAGCATAGCTCAAGAATTGAGCATGTGATACAGTGCTCTAGGTACACTTCTTTCTACCTCCTCACAGATGACCCCAGGGGAAATGAAGTTTGCTGTGCATGTGGAGTCTGTCCTCAACCGTGTGCCTCAGCCAGAGTACAGGCAGCTGCTGGTGGAAGCTATCTTAGTGCTCACCATGCTGGTGGACATGGAGGTGCACACCATTGGTGGCATCATAGCTGTGGAAAAGATCTTGCACATAGCCAATGACCTCTTCTATGAGGAGCAGGTAGGGGCCAGGCCTCACCCTGGGCTGCTGGCTACATTCCCCATGGCTGTGCAGGGCTCACGCACTTGGAGGCCCCTGCCTGTTGTCCTCACTGTGTTTATGGGGAACAGGAAAGCTGTAATGTCTTCCTCTCACTGCTCACCATAGCGTGCTTGAGATGGAAGCTGATAAGGGGATTGCTTTTATTCCTGATGATGCCTTTCTCCTTCCCTGTCCAAAATCCAGAAAGCCCTGGGCGCTGATGACCACATGCTGGAGAGGGATCCTTCGACAGGCATCTGCAGCCTGCTGTATGACAGTGCACCAAGCGGCCGGTTTGGCACCATGACCTACCTGTCCAAGTCGGTGGCCTTGTACGTGTACGACTTTCTGCCTACAGATGGTTGCTCCATGCAGTAGCTCTTGCAGTTCCTTGCTGGGTTGCAGGTGCTCTGGGAAGGTTGTTTCATACAGCTTGTAAAGTTGAACACTAGGTTAGTTTGCAAGGCAGCATGCGTGGCCATCTCTCCTCCCAGCCCTGGCCTCTTGGTGGGTGAGCAGCCCTCTGAGGAACTCCACAGGAGGCATGTGTCCTAAACTGACTTGCTCCTGTGTGTGGCCTGTGGAGCAAGGGAAAGGCTGAGCTTTGAAGTGTGCTTGTGTTAGAAGGTTCTGTCTGCATGACTCCTCCTGACCCACCACCCCCAGGAAGACTTCTGTTAGAGGGAGTTGGAAAGGGCTCCCCTGACCAGACCTGTGTGCTCAGCATTACAATGCTCTCTGACCAGCTCACGCTCTCTCTGCCTCCAGCAGGTTTGCAGTTTTTAACCTCTTGTGTGCTGCTTTTTATTCCATATCTGCAGGAGTTATACTAGTGTAGGCTGGAGCTCTTGCTCTTCCTGCTGCTGATGGAAAATCTTTGCTAGAGGAATAGGGGATGGTGTCTGAGCCTTTCTGCCGGCACATCCAAAATCAATATGGTCCAGCCCAGCCACAGCTGTGCTGCTTGGAAGCAGGCAGCTGATCATCCCCCTGGGAGGGTCCTGTGTGCGGAGCTGAGGAGGTTGTAGCCAGGATCCCTTTTACCTCCAAGCAGCTAGGACAGGGCTTCTGACTGGCTGGGACATGCCAGTGGCAGCCCCTCTGTGCTATCTACTCTATCCTTGGCAGTGGTGCAAGTGGCCAAGTCACAGGTTCCTGAGCTGTCATGTGCCCTGTGAAGCAGCTCTGAGCTGGCTGCTTGGCATTACCTCTGCAATGATAACCATGCTTTTAATGTTCATCTCTGGCCTCTGCCCCATGTCCCACAGCCTGGCACAGAGAGGAGTGGGGACACAGTGGATCCCTGCTCTAATCTATCCTGCAGGTCAACCCAACTCAGGATGGTGTGGTTGGACTGATGAAGATCAGGCACACATACCACAAAGTGGTAGAGGAAGTGGGGTTCTCTTTTGGCTCCCTGGTTCATCTCCCTAAGACTGCTCTTGTGCTCCAGTATACTTAGCACATTGAGCAGCAGGCCAAGAACCCTCACTCGCACCCTCTGACTTGTGCAATGTCCCACAGCTTGTCATAGGCCAGCCTGATGTCATCCATGTCCCCCTCCAAGACTGGGTTACAGCTGTCAGTGACCCCACTAGCTCTGAGCAAAGACCCCCTTCCCCTTTGGGAAAGGTTGATCCCATTTAACACCAGCAGGCCTTGTTAAAAACTTATTAAAATACCTGAAATTGTGGCAGTGACATCAGCCACCAAGCCATGTATTCAACAGACTGAGTCCATCTCTTTCAATGTCACTGTCCACAACTAGAAGGACAGAAGAAAGAACTTGTGTTCCAGAATTTCTTACCAACCATCCCCAGGCCCTGAAGTATCTTTGGATTGCCCTTGGACTACATGTTGCAGCTTCATTGCCACCCACATGGAAGAGCAGCAGTGGGTAACAGTCTGAATCTGAACCTGTCTGGGAAGTTTCCTAGTGCTGTGTTTAACCTGGGCCCCAGGGAGGCAGCAGACTTCCCTAAGAGGACCGTCTGTGTGGCATATTGGACCCTCGGAAGTCACGTAGAACTCTAACCCATCTTTCTTGCAGAGGTGGGCATGGTCTGGGGGGTGTCACAGCCATGGCAACACCTCTGGTGTAGTTGGACTAAAATCCACATCATCCATTGCCTGGCCTTCTACGTGAAAGCTTCATACCTACTGTACAGAGGCATGTTGGGAGGCAAGGTGGGCAGGAAGGGGGTTTGCCTCCACCCACTCCTTTCCTTTAAGTTACTGCCTCCACTTGGCAAGGGAGGATACAGGATCCCCTTGACCCTGTGTATTTTGGGGTGGCTGTTCCTGTCAGGGAAGGCAGAGCCTAGTTCCACCAGTCCTCAGACTCCCTTATGCCCCTTAACCTTTCTATGTCCTCTCATAGCTGAGCCCCGAGGGTGGGCAGATCTTGGTCACGTCGAACACAGCTGTTCTCGCCACTGCCCTTGTTCCCAGTGAAAGGCTCTGGCACTCCTGGCACCCAGAGGCCTGGATGTCTCTGAGTTTTCATGAGAGCTCTCTCAGTGGCTACATCCACTTGAGAAAGCACAGAAGATGTGATTTCTGACAGGTGGATGTCACAGCCTGAGCTCCTGAGAGGTTGATGGACAGCAGCTGAACTTGTCTCTTGAGCTGGCAGGGTGACAGTGCCCATGCTAGTGCCAACACCACGCTCTGCCCGTGCTGTCTGTGGTGCTCCCTGGGCTGGCCATGTGTGAATGCTGGCGTGGCTGCCAGGCAAAGATCAGCCACTCCACTGTGGATAAGGCTGGCTCCAGAGCCAGATGTTTTCTTGTGTGTGTGCCTGTGTTTTCTGATGTCCAGGTTCCTTTGGCCTCAAAGCCAAACGAACTCTTGGGGTAGCTGCTCTTCTGTACATGTGACTGTATGGAAAATCACGCTATGAATAGCCAGTGTCCATAAAGGAGACAGAGGAGTCCTGCAACTTTATTCGAATAAAGGGAGAGAGTCCACTGGGACATGTGCCCACGGGATTTTCTCTCTTGAGGTTTCAGAGAGCGCAGCCTCCTTTTATCCTAAACTCCCGGCAGCACGCTGCCCTCTTCCTTTCTCCATCGGCTGAGGTACTAGGAAGGTACAGCCTTCCCGAACTCCCTACCACATATTCCCGCCTTGAACTTGTGATTTTCCTCCAAAGTTCAGAAATTCAGGCTTGTGTGGACCCATTTGTCTGTTTCAGGAGTCAAATGTCTGAGTTCTGTAACAAACCTGTTGAAGTGGGTAGAAACATTAAGACCCATTTCAAAGACGCTAACACTCATACCCTCACCCATGGAATTTTTAGTAAAGACATTAGCACACATCTTTCCTATCAGGGTTAACTCCTTCCTCTGTGACTCCTGCTCCCGTCAGAGGAGCCTTGAAGGGCCCGAACCCCTGCCCGGGGCCTCCCTGTAATCCGAGGGACCCGGTGGGAGCTGCCGGGGGGTCAGGGGGCCCCGGACACCTCCTGAGGTGCCGCTCCTTGAGCAGGGCGGGTGCTCTGTGGGGGACTGCGTGCAGGCCACGGGCCTTTTTTAATGACATTTTTAGAGCATAAACACCACCCGGAGCTGCGTGGGAGCCCCAATAAAAACGTCTAACATGAATTGGCTGCCTCTTGTTACGAGGCCGGGCTGGCGGAAGCATAGTGGCGGGGCGGGCCTACAGCTCCCGGCACGCCGCGGGGCCGGAACTGCCCGTCCTGGTGCGCCCCGGACCCGCGGTGCTGCGGGTGCTGGTCCCGGCTGTGTCGGCTCCGATGGCGGCGGTGTCGCCGCCGGTCTACGTGTACAGCCCGGAGTACGTGGCCCTCTGCGACTCCCTCTGCAAAGTGCCCAAGCGGGTCAGCGCCGCAGCGGGGGCGAGGGGGCGCGGGGAGCACAGCGGTGAGGCCCGGACGCAGAGGCGGCCGGCGCCCGGCACGGCGGCAGGAAGGGAAGAAGTGGGGTGGAACGGGCGGCCCCGGTGGGAGGAGTGTGGGGTCAGGGCGGGGAGGGCCCGTCTCTGCCTTCACATTGCCCCTGACAGCGCGGGCTCGGACACTGAGGCGACGCTTCGCTTCCCCGGGAAACCGTGCGCGGCTTTGCTTCTGCCCGGGACACCGGAAGGCCCCTTCACTCGCCATGGACACGGGCCGGAGCTGGGACCCGGGCAGGGAAAGCCGCTCCTGGGTGAAGTCTTGAGCCACACCTCGTATGCGTGTCCTTGGGCCTCCGGTTGCTGGCTTTCTGTCTCCTGTGCTCACAGTCTTATTCTTCTCTTTAGGCCAGCATGGTGCATTCATTGATTGAAGCATATTGCTTACTTGACCAGATGAAGTAAGTGCTCCCGTTTTCTGTGAAGGGATGTTTTCTTCTCCACTAAGATTTGGAAGGTGCTGAGTGACTTCAGGTTTCACACTGTCCCTGCTGGTGGTGTGATTACAGGAGCCCCCACAGTGTGTATTTCTAGGATTTAAAGAAAATGCTTATGTTGCTGCATGGACACAATTACAGTAATTGCGGCAGGCGTAGTTCATGTTTACCCTCCTGGTATAGTGGAGCACATACAGCCTTGTGCCTTCTCTGCAGAGTGTGTGTCCCTATGCTTGGGATGCTGAGCAGGGTGATGGCCTTGGTGCTGCTTCAGATCCACTGATCAGTCAGTGCTGATGCAGGGAGGGACCATGTTGTTTTGCTGTGTTGTCATTGATCTGGGAGACTTCTTGTGAGATCTGCGTACTGTTCAGGAGAAGACCAGATAATGTGTGGGGCAGAAAAGTGAGATACCTCCTGCCTCATTCGGCTCTTGACGCTGGGGCATATGAAGGAAAATATGAATATGAAGGAAAAAAAAGAAAGGCTTAGCTCAGCCCCTCATAAAATCTTAAAAAAAAAAAGCTCCAGTTCAGCAGGGCCAGAAGGTCCTTTTGAGACTTCTTTTTTAAACTAATGTTTTTTCTTGCAGGAAAATGGCTGCAGGTACCATTATGGAGCAGACCTGAAGGGCTCTGTGCCCTTGCATGGGGTGGGAAGCATCGACGCCAGCCTGGAGCTGGGGGCTTCCTTTGTTCTTCCTGTAGCAGTGGAGCTGTGCTCCACTGACTGTATGTGCTCCCAGTGTCCAGGTCTTGAGGAGGGTTCAGTGTGTTGCAGGATTTGTTCAGGCACACTGCAAAGCACCCAGACCCAGGAAGGTGCTGTGTGAGTTGCTGGGAACAGTGACAGTCTGTCACACCATGCGAGTGGTGTTACGCAGCTCCTAATCCAGGCTCAGGTCCTGCTGGGCCTAGGCATTTCCTTCAGTTAGTTCCTCTGTGTGTAACCTGAATGTCGGATCCATTGGGATTTGCACAAACTGAGAGGACATGCAGAAAAGGAAAAAAACTTGAAGCAAAGTGGGAAGGTTAATGCAGGCAGCAAGTGCAAGTGTTCTTCACTGGGGTGGGCACTGCAGGTGGTGCCAAGCCGGGGGCAAGGCCTGCTCCAGCTCAGCTGGGTGGCTGTCTCACTTGAGTGACAGTCCAGTGCAAGAGGAAGAGGGAGTTTTCTTGCTTTTACAACAGTAACAGCCAAAAGAAGGCTCCTAAGTTAAAGGCTAAAGCTGGACGTTCCAGCTGAGCTCTGGAGCTTCTTACCCTGATATGCTCCCTTCCTCCTCTCTGCCTAGGATAGTCAAGCCAAAAGTGGCCTCCATGGAGGAAATGGCAAGTTTCCACACAGATGCTTACCTGCAGCACCTGCAGAAGGTCAGTGAGGAGGGGGATGACGACCACCCGGAGTCTGTGGAGTATGGACTGGGTAAGGACGCGCATCTTCAGCAAGACATTAGTTGAGTGCCAGGGCCAGCCAGGATGCTTTTTTATGGAACTGAAGTTAGAGGGGTGAGCTCAGGGAGCTGGGCTTGGTTTTGGAGGGAAATGCTCTTTGTCAGGGTGTTGCTGAACCCCAGCAGTCATCTGAAAGACTGGCACTTTCCCTGGTCCCAGCAGAGGGTACAGCTAGCCTCACACTGCTGCTCTGTGCAGCTTGGCCTGTCTCTTGCTAACTGGGGCTGGTGCCCTTTGCTGCTGCTCTGAGGCTCTGGAACAGGATGGAAGACCCTGACAGTGCCCTCAGGCTGGAGCTGGGACTGGCTGCTGCCAGGCTGCTGTGGGGAGGGCATGTGTGAACAGTGGCCTGGAGCTGTAGTGACCTGCTCTGCAGGGACCAGAGCAGCTGCTGTCTGTCTGGTGTCTTGACTTACATCTGGAGCAGAGGGCTCTTGCCCTCCTGGACCTGGGACAGCCTGAGCAATGCAGTGGGTAAAGCAGGTGAGATGGTTATGGGCATTGTCTTGGTCTCAGGAAGGGGAAAAGTGACCCAGGACTGAGGCAGAGGTGCAGATTCTGCGCCGATCTCATGAGTGTCCCTTAGACTTTACGTTTCTGGTTCTGCTCTGTCTGCAGGAAGACAGGCAGCCCTGATATCATGCTTTGTGGGGAACAGCTGTAGGGAGGCTGCTGTAGGTCTAGGTGAAAATCATGTTATAGATACAGACCTACAGCTTACCTAGGCTTGACTCCTTTGTGGATGTCTATTTTTAGTGAAGAGGTATGTCAGTGAACATGTCAGGGTTTTTCTGGTCAAGTAACTAGAGACCTGAAAGTAGTTTTATATGAGATTGGTATGAGGGACCAGTATGTTGAGCAAGCCAGGCACACAGCTCAGAAGTTGTTTCAGGACACATTTGATAATGAATGGAGTGCAAGAAAACATTTCAATTGTTGCTTTTTGTGGTGGGTTGATTTATGTGGTGTGGGTGGGTTTTTTGCCTGGTGCCCACCAGGATGTACTCTGTCTCCCCCTCAGTAGGGTGGGGGAGAAAATACAGTGGAAAAGATCATGTCAAGATAATAAGAGGGAGATGACATTCCAGTTACTGTCACCAGCAAAACAGACTCTACATAGGGAAATTAATTCAATTTACTGCCAATTAATAACAGAGTAGGATAGTGAGATTCAAAATAAAACTGAAATTACCATCCTCCTCATCCACCTTTCTTCCCAGACTCAGCTTCACTCACAGCTCTTCTACTTTACCCCTCAAGCAGTGTAAGGGGACAGGGCATGGGGGGCTGTGGTCAGTTCACACGTCTCTGCTGCTCCTTCCTCCTCACTCTTGTCCTGCATATGTGTGCGGTCCCTCCCACAGGACACTGTCTTCCATGAACTTTTCCAGTGTGGGTCTTTCCTATGGGTAGCAGTTTTTCAACAACTTCTCCATTATGGGTCCTCCATGGCATCAGTCTTTCAGGAAGAGGCTGCTCCAACCTGGGTTAGTCCTGAAGGCTCAAACAAAAGGAATGTGCTTCCCCTGGAGGAAAAGGTCTGTTGTATCTGATATGCAGACTCTTACCTGGACTCTTACCTGCAGGTTACGACTGTCCAGCCACTGAAGGGATCTTTGAGTATGCAGCGGCCGTGGGAGGAGCCACCATCACTGCAGCCCAGTGCCTGCTGGATGGAAAGTGCAAGGTAGCAATTAACTGGCCTGGAGGGTGGCATCATGCAAAGAAGTAAGAAAACAATCTCTTCCCTTGTGTTTTCTCATCTGGTGTCTGAACCCTGCTTCCTAGCTCCCAGCTTCTTGTGAACCCTCAGGGTGCAATGATCCAGTTGGAAGAGAAAGCAAGGTGTGAGGGAAGGCAGGAGACGGAGAGGAAAGAAACAGAGGACACGGCAGAGGCCTGAGAGGAGGCAGGTCACTGCCCAGTGCTGGTGCTCTTGCTGTCATGGGCTGCAGAGCAGGTCTGGGGCAGGCATACTCACAGATGTCCTGTCATTCCTTGATACATCATTATTGCAGGAAGCTCAAGTGGGAATGGATTTTGTGGGGTCCATGGAGAAGCACAATAGAGAGACAAACAATGGATGTCACTGCCAGTTTGGAACGCAGTGGGAATGTGGCAACATGTCCAAATTGTTTTGTGTGGCTTTTTGGGTTTTTTAATAAGAGGTTTGAAATGGTACAGGACTGAGCTTGGGTTTCACCATGCTCTGTGGGGGGCTGTCTCCTGTGAGCACTAACTAACATCAGTAATGATCTTCCAGCATAACAGGAGAGGAAGTAAAAATTCTGTCCCTGAATCCTGCGGTTCTGTAGTAATAAAGTAATTTGTTTCCATCCCATTTTCCACAGTTGTATGTTTTATTTAACTTATCCTCCCCATCTCCCAAAACATGGGACCTTTTCTCAGTGTAGACAAGACACCATCCTTCCTTATCCACAACCAAGTGGTGTTTGCAGTGCTGTTCTGTGTCCCTGGGGAGCTTCAGGAGTTCTCATGAGCCTTTGTCTAACCCTGGCAGCTTATACGTGCATGTGCAGCTTTCTTGCTCTGGTGACTTTTCTGGCCTGGCAGAGAAACTCTGTAGGTGTAACAGTGGTGTGCAGGTATCAGCAATAGCACTGTCTCAGCCTGTTTCCTGATGGGCACTTGGCTGAAAATAGCTTCAACTGCAGCTTGCTGTGAAAGGAGACTTGCACTTGGCAGAGCTGAGCCCTCACTCTGTGCAGAACTGATGGCTTTTGGAAAATCTCATGTTCTCTTCTGTCTGGATTGCATGGCTTAAAAAATGCCTGTAGTGAAAAAAATCTTAGCAGTGTTGCTGCTGCTGAGCTATTGGCACTGGTTTGGGAAGCAAGGAATCTGTTTAAAAAAAAGGCATTTAATACTCACTGATCCCAGAGGAGTCTTCCTAGTCACCCCAGTAAGTTGGTGTGTGATGCTTCAGGGTAGGTGCCTGCCCAGTGTGAAGGTTTAGCCAGACTGACACCAAACTGCAGGTGCCTGGTGCTAGGACCTGTGTCCTAGCAAAATACATTCCTTTTGTCAGAAAACACCTACTGTCTGGTGGTTTAGTTGTTTACCAAGGTCCTAAAGGTAGGAATGACCTGGGGCTTTGGAAGCTCCCGGTTCAGAGGATGCCTTTGGGGTTGAGGGTAAGATGCTGAGTAACTGCCTTTTCTCAAGCCAGCCCTACCTTCTCTTCTGGCAGTGACACTCAGAGCTTTGCTGGGTGGACCTAGGGCAGCACGGGGGAATCCCAAATGCTGGCCCTGAGCTGCAACTCCAGCACTACTGTGCCTTTGTCTGAACTGGTGTCCTGCTCTGCTTGGCCTTGAATTTCAGAAATGTGTGTTACAGCATGGAGAGAGTGCCCAAGACATGGCATAGTTCACTTTGCATCCTTGTGGACTGTGAGGGAGGGGAGAAGTACATAATCACAACTGAGTCAGATTCTCAGGATACTTGTTAACACCTCCATTCTCAGCATCACTTGTAGATGAACAGAGTGACTGGGAAACACCTGTGCTCCATGGCACTTGCAGTGAGTGAGAGCAAGTGCAATTCTACCATGCCCAGCTTGCTCCTTGCCATTCCCAGCTGTTGCTGAGCAGGAGGTGTCAGGGGAAATGAGCTGAGTGCTGTGACTGAAAGTCAAGAGGCATTTCCCAGAGTTGCATCTTGGATCCTGATAAAATTTGTGGAAAAGGGATTTGGGCAGTTGTGTTACAAAGTATAAAGCCTCACTTTAAATCAGCTGTTCAGGGCAGATTTAGAAATGCATGTGGACTGGTGATAAGTGGTGATGGGGACTTTGGAGTGAGGCTGAAGAAGGAGTCAAGAAACTTGTTCCTTTGATGCCAGCAAGGAAGCTGTCCCCTGATGAATGTCAGGGATAAATCTTTCCATGGTACACCTGTCTTCTGCTTAGCTGCTGGGACTCTCTCCTGGCCGAGCCCAGGAGCTGTATCATGAGGGACTGCATGTGGGACATTCCATTTGCATTTTTCTGGGGAGAGAAAGGAGGGAATTACTTTGGGAAGAGGCTTAAACTTCATAGCCTGAGACTTTGGAACAGCAGAATCCTGTGACTGCCTTGGACCTGCCTTTCACTGCCAGAACCTTCCCAGGAGCTGTGACCTGGACAGCAGGGATGGAGTGGCTGTCTGTCTGTGCCTTTCCAGAACTCACAGGAAAATGGCCAAGGGGACTGTCGTCTTGCCTCAGAGAGAGCGTGGATTTGAGTTGAGTCGCTGTGAACTTCTTTAAAATGTCTCAGGTGCAGAAAGCTAACATTTTATTTGTTCAACAGTGCAACAGTCTGAGGTACCCCCCACAGGCCAGGGCCTCTCTGCAGCAGAGCCGACTGATGCTTACCCAGCTGCCAGAAAGCCCAGAGTTGAGAAGTAGTTGGCACAATCAGTCCTGTACTCTGTGCTTCCCAGCCATGCTTTGAGCTGCTTTTGACCCATCTCTTGGTCACTGCTGGGCCTTGTACTTCTCTGTGCCCCTATGAGGTGTACACTTGCAAAGTCAGAGTGCCAGGATCCGTGGTGATTGCATTGGCAATGTTCAGTGTCACAGACATTGTTTTCACAGGGATGAAGCTTCTGGCTTCTGTTACCTGAATGATGCTGTCTTGGGGATCCTGCGGCTGCGCCAGAAATTTGACCGTGTCCTTTATATCGATTTGGATTTGCATCATGGGGATGGTAAGGCCCAGAAAAGGCTGCAAACAGCAGAGCTGCACAGACTCAGGGAGGAATGGGAGAAGTCAAGGCCTGTCTGCACAGCAGGGCTTTACTTTCTGCAAGAGCTGTGGCTTCGCCTCCTTTCAGTGCAGTTCAGGTCCCTCAATCCATTTCTGCCTTGTCCTGCTTTCCAGATTTGCCCTGTGCTGCTCCTCAAACCTTTCTTGAGGGTCTGGATAGAAGTCTTGTACCTAAAGCAACAGATAAGGTGTCCCAGTCTCCCATCCGGGCAGAGCAGTTGCTGGCAGGGTTTAATTGTTTAATGGTCCAGTGCAAGAGGGAAGCAGCCAGTAGTAAACGGTGCTTTTAAAAGAAGGCTTGATGCTATAAAAACTAGAGCCAAAGCTGGCCTTACCGAAACTGCTCTCTCCTTCAGGGACATTATTTCTACACCATTTAACATTTCCTGCTCTTCTAAATTTTATGGTGTGTTTCATTTTGCTCCGTTTTCTTCCTGCATTTGGTTTCTGTTAAGTTCCCTATTACTTATTTTTTCCCTCTCCACCCCCACTATTTTAGTGTGTCTTTAAGGAAAAGAAAAGGCATGTTGAACCGCAGCAGCACTGAGAAAAAGCAAGAGAGCCCAGTAGCACTGGTTCTAAGCAGAGCCAAGCTCTGGCCAAGGCAGCCCTGCTCGGATACCTCTCCCAGCTTCGCAGGCCTAGCAGCGCAGGCAAGTGCTGCTACCGTGGATACTGACGTGAGATATTGAGATCCATTCAGTACTGATTAGCATGAGACCTGCCAGATTCATTTCAGTTGTGATCTTTGCTGCAGTTGAACTCCAGTCTCTGTGGATTGAGGATGGATTTTTTGAGCAACATCTGCATTTCTGCTTTGCTCATGCTGCTCCTTCTCGGCTTGCTGCCCTGTGTGTATCAAGCTACTCTGTGTGTTCAGACTCTTTCATTTACATAAATGATGCATGAAAGCTTTTTTCCCTTTCCTAATAGGAGTCGAGGATGCCTTTAGTTTCACCTCGAAAGTCATGACTGT
Organism: Pomatostomus ruficeps; assembly: GCA_013400735.1. Lineage (NCBI taxonomy): Eukaryota > Metazoa > Chordata > Aves > Passeriformes > Timaliidae > Pomatostomus > Pomatostomus ruficeps. Next base: position 51,281 of record VYZT01014003.1, read on the forward strand.
TTCTCTGCACAAATTTTCTCCAGGATTTTTCCCAGGCAAGTTGAACATGTGAGGTTTGTGCTCATTTGGTTCACACATCACTGGTAAGGCCTCCATAAAGGCAAGTCCCATCCCGGCTGTCCAGCCGACATGTCTTGCTGCCTCTCCTCTCAACCCAGGAGAAGGAAAGAAGGGGGAACTACATGTTTGGCATTTACCTCTTTCTGGTTGTAGCTGAGCTCTGGACAGAGCCCCTTTGACTCTGCATGGCAGAATTAGGCTAAGGAGAGAAGTGGGTCCCTCCACCCTGCCTTTCTTGGTGGTGGCAAGTGAACTTCTCCATGAGCATGCTGAATGTCCTGGCTCTCAGCTTGCCTCTGAGACATCCCACACATCTCTCTCTTGCTGCTGCTCTGCTTTTCCTCCTAATTGGGGTGTTTCTGTTGTGCAGGCACTGGTGATGTGACAGATGTTGGCCTGGGAAAAGGTCGCTATTACAGCGTGAATGTGCCCATTCAAGATGGCATTCAGGATGAGAAATATTACCAGATCTGTGAATCGTAAGCCCTCTTGCTCTGATACAGCTGACTTGGATGGGATTTTAGAGAATAAGATACTACACAGCTTAGTATTTTTAATTACAGTCCTTTCTTACAGCTTGTCCCTTCCCCTGTTGCAGCCTTTGATTACAGTGAACATGGAGTGTAAGTTCTCAGAGGTCTTGTCTGAATCCTTAAGCAAACTGAATATACAGAGACATTTGTGGGTGGCTGGAGGGATCTCTGCCACAGGTCAGCCTATCTCCTTAGATACACCTCCACAGGTGTGTATCTAAGAAGAGACTGAGAAGGGACAAGTGTTTTTTAGCTGTGGACTTAAGGCTAGATGTTTTTTCTTTAAATAAGTGCTCTGAATTCTGACTGTGGGACATATGCTTGGGGCTTAGCTGAAAGCATTTTCCCAGCACCGTCTGTCTGTGCTGGAAGAATGAAAGGCTGAAGGCTGAATATTTGATAGTGACAGTTTCCTCCTGGCAGGCCCCTCTGTCACTCAGCTGATGGTGGACCTCACAATTTGTTGCCCATGTCAAAACTGGGCTGTGAGGCTTGTTCTTTTCCAGGGGAGAGGAGTCTCAGTGCAGGGTTGCAGGATGTGGTAGCATGTCCACCTCTAACACCTGAGGACTGAAACCTCTCTAAACTTGTAGGCCAGCAGGGCAGTTATGTGGAGGCCATGCCTCCTGCTAGTTTGTTGGTGCTTTCCACTGTTGGGGCAGAGCAGCCCTCTTTGTACCAGAGGACGTGCTTCCAAAAGGCAGCTCGAGGGGCTGAGACAGCTCAGGAACCCACTCAGGAAGAGCTTGCTGTGTGCATTCACAGCTGAAGGACATCATAACCTACCATAGATTTCAAGCTGTGTATAGCTAAAGCTTTTGCAAAGAGACTTTGAGATCTCTTTGAGTTCTGTCCAGGCTGGAACGCAGTCATGGGCATGACTGTGGATCTCTCATCCAGCTGTTGTTTGAGGGTGATTGCCTATTCTTCCCAAAACCACAGTGGGCTTGAAGCATGAAGCTCTGCCCAGTGAAGGTTTTTGCAGGCTGACTACACCCTGCACAGAGCTTTTCCTCATAGTTTTGTCTCAAGAGCCACACAGGAGAGAGGAGAGTGAGAGCCTAGCCAGAGCCTTCCTCTGTTTCTCCTGTCTTGTCCTGGTGAGAGGTGTCTGAGAGTTCAGGATTGTTGTTTTGCCAGACTCTGATTTCCACCATGACTTTCACAGGGGAGAAAAGCCCCTGGATTGTCCTGCAGCCAAAAGGCAGCCAGTGTAAATGTGGAGTTTGATGCTACTACTAAACTGCTGAGGACTAGACCCCCCTCTGCCAAGTTGTCAGTGGTGCTTTTGCCTTCAACAGCCTTTTGATAAGTGCTCTGAGAGCTAAACTTCCTGTGGAGGTAGAAGGCTAACTGGGAGCAGAGTAGTAACTGGTATGAGTTGAGAGGAAGCAGAGAATGCAGAAACTCTGAGAGGTATTGGTGGATCTGAGGGACCGCGGCCATGCCACCAGCATTCCTCTGAGCCATGTTGGCATTAACCGGACTGCTCCTCCTCTCCCCAGAGTGCTGAAGGAGGTGTATGCTGCCTTCAACCCTGATGCAGTTGTGCTGCAGCTGGGGGCGGACACCATCGCTGGAGACCCCATGTGCTCTTTCAACATGACACCCGAGGGAGTGGGCAAGTGCCTCAAGTATGTCCTGCAGTGGCAGCTAGCAACTCTTGTCCTGGGAGGAGGTGAGTGCATCCTGCTGTTCTCAGAGAAAGGTTTGTCCTCCTGTGACCCTGCCTCAAGTGCCTGCCTGCCCTCGGGCTTAGCACTGGCAAGGGTGTAGCAGGGTGACTGCTGGGCAGTGTCAGAAGGACACACTGTGGCACAGTACTGTTTCCTCACACATGAAATCCTTGATACGGACAGGTGCAAGTCTCAGTCCTGACTCAGATCTTGAGTTAAAAGCTACATGGCTCCTCTGGAGAAGAAGAGAAGCCAACAAACTGACCCTGACTTCTCAGTGACACCTCTGATTCCCATCTCTGCTGATCAGCCCTTCGGTGCTTCTCTTTAGAAGTGAGCACTATGTTTCCAAACCTACCTTGGGCATCTGGTGCTGAATGGTTTAATTAAGAATCAAGCAGGGGCTTGGGACAAGGCCTGTCTGCCCGCAAGGTACCACAGGGCTCTGATACCCAGTGAAAGCTAAGCTGGACTTATCTCTGCCGTGCTGCCTAACCAGCTGCTTGTCCAGTGGGGAGAGCACCGGACAGGCTTTATGTTAACAGAGCATTTCAGAACAACAAAAGCGACTGTGTGCTAGGGAAAGCCCCTGAGCTCCACGATTGGAGCCAGATCAGCTCTAGCCGTTGTCCTTTTTGAGATGGGGGAAATCAGGTATAGCATAGTAAGGCAAAAATTTTATGTGCCTGATGCCCTTTGTTTTGGAAAGGTTATGACTGTTCAGTCTTGCTGTGGCTTGTCTGTGAATATGCTGGAGATGTCACCTTTCAGAAAAAACCCAGAACTTCTGTTAAGAAATGAGGATCAGCTATGTGTCACTCTATGTGAAACTATGTGAAAATACCAAAGGAATGTCCCACTACTACAGCATGTGGAAGCATTTGAAGTAGAAATTGGGGGAGAAGTAAAAAAAAAAGCAGGAAGAAAACCCCACAACAACCAACACAAACAGAAGGGAATGTTGAAAAATATGGTCTCCCTGTCTTGTCGAAGTGCTTTTCTCCCTTTACTATTCTAATCATCTTTTCTGGAAAAAAACTTACCTGAGTCTCTTGCAGGATTGCTTTCAGCTAAGGTTTCTCCTTGTGGGCTCATGTTGCGTTACCATGGAGGTAACCATTTCCTACTGACTGTGAAACCTCATTTACCTGTAAAACAGTTACAAGTTGTACTGATAAGTTTCACATTTGTCTTCTCAAACATGGCAGTGCCGAAGAACTCACCAGCATATGGCTGGGCATGTGTATTTTGCTTTATAGGTCAAAGGCTGGTATTAAAGAGCAGGAAGCCCCCATTTTTGCTGCAGCCCTTGCACTTCTCTCCCTCCTCCTTGTGAACAGCTCTCCTCGTTGCTAGGAGAGAGTCCAGTGTATGGGGCTGGGAGCTCATCCTGGGTCTGAGATGGTGGCTGGAGGACTGCCCTCTGCCACACTGGATGTAAATGGGGTTCAGTTTGAGACGTCTGCTCTTGCATATGCTGTCATTCATACCTGGCCTTATGTAGCCAGCAGGTGCAAAATGCAGATGGGCATGGCTTGAGTGGATGAAATAAGCTGAATTCATGTAACCTGTGCACGGTGGCTCCATGATTTTTTCGTTCCACTTAAATCTCTTTTTCTCTTTTCCCTTTCCCTACTCTTCCTCCTCAAAATCCCAATTCTTGCTGGAAACAGGAGGTTACAACCTTGCCAACACAGCTCGCTGCTGGACGTACTTGACTGGGGTCATCCTTGGGAGAACACTGTCCTCTGAGATCCCCGATCACGAGGTAATGGTTTGAAAAACCCTCCCTTCCCCTTGCAAAAGAGCCTGTTGTTCTGCCTAATCCATACAGCATCCTTGCCACTCTGTCCTGTGTTGTGGAGACACTTACGTAACAATACTGCACTGACCTAGCAGTATGGTAGGTGCTTGTGCCCAAAACCAGAGGTTGTCTGCAGCTTTCTGTGAGGTGCCTCACATGCCAATAAACTCCAGTCGCAAATGGAGATGATGGGCAGAAGGAGGTCACCAGTTTGCTCAAAGAGCTCTTTAGTATGTGCCTTTTGCCTTTCTCAAGGCTTTAAATTTTTGCCCTGCTTTCATCTATCTACACAAAGGACCAGGTGCAGCTTTGAAGTTTTGGCTGTAGGTCCAGATTCTGTCTTTGTGCTCTTGCTGGTGGTTTTCAAGTCATGAGTGAGGCTGGACAGCTTCTTGGAGGGACACAATCTAGACTGAATTTCTGTGGAATAACCACAGGTTGGAATCATCAAATCACAGATGGGTTTGAGTTTCAAAGGACCTTAAAGGCCATCTAGGTCCACCTCCCAGCCATTGGCAGGGACACAAGAAACAATGACATAAGAAACAGAACAGTAACAGCAACAGCAACAATACTAATGACAGAGGGAACAAGAAAAGAAACAATTCACACAGAAACACCCCTGCCTCCCTGGCAATAGACAACACTGCACAGCTCCCTCTGCCACATTATTTCAGCTAGAAGGAGTCCCTTCTGTCTGGAAGAGAGTCCCTTTCCCCTGCCCTCAGCAATGATGTGAGGTGGTGTAGAATAACTTCTCTGTCCTGGTCATGCCCCCTCCCAGCTACTGCAAAAACTGACCCTGTCCTGGCCAGAATCATGACACAACTACTGGCAATAACCTGTGATTCTGCATTTGCACATTGACCCCATGTGCTGCAGATTTCCTGCACACTACCTGAGCACTTAGCTAGGAGAGATGCAGTATCCTTTGCAGCACACTGATTTTTTTCTCTCCCAGGTGTTTCACAGTCATGTCAATGCAACATTCAGCAAGGTGGGAGGTGAATGGAAGGATATGTCATTGACAGCACTTGAAATTTAATAATAAAAAAATCCCATATGCAGGTAACCATGTGTAAAATGAGTGTCAACAGCTTTCCCAAATAAAGCATTAGGATAGACATTTGATTGCTTTTGGCTGCACTGCTGGGCTCTACTTGAGTTGAATTGGGAAATGGTTGAAAACTCCAGGTGGACACAGACACTGCGGAAGTACCACCTTGATGTAGTGAAGCTACATGTGGCCCTTAGATGGAGAAATGGTTTTTTGCCATTTTACAAACAGGTACCCATGGAGAGCCCTCCCTCTAGTCTCCGCCTTCAGTGACCTCTCTGCTGACTCTCCTTTCCTCTTCCTTGCAGTTCTTTACAGAGTATGGTCCTGATTATGTGCTGGAGATCACACCAAGCTGCAGACCAGACCGCAATGAGCAACAGAGAATCCAAGAAATCCTGAACTCTATCAAAGGTGCGTTGTCTAAGCCAACACTCCTGTTTCAGGCTTACAAGTCTTTTTAGAGGGGGCTTCAGAACAGCTCATTGGAGTCTTTCTCACTGACTGGAAAGATGAACCACATTCACTTGACTGCTCATTAGTGCACAGTGTCTTTTGCTTCCTTCATCCCTTGGGATTTTCAGGGTTGGTGGTACAGAGCTAAGGGTCCCTGTAGCAAAAGTTGCCAGTGCCTTTCCTCTGGCTGGGCAGGGGAGCATGGGGCCTTGTCCTTATTGGAATCAGAACAGCCCAGTTTCTAACGGACTTCAAAGATCATCTGGTCCAACCTTTTGTGGGAAGGGGAGCATAGACAAGATTATCTAGCAACCTGTCTAGTCACATCCTGAAAACTTGTGACAGTGTGGCCTGTACCACATCCCTGGGGAGTTTCCTCCAGTGATTGATTGTTCTCACTGTAAAAAATTACTTAAAATAAGGTGAAACCTCTCCTGGTGCAACTCACACCTGTTGTCCTTTGTCCTCTCCATGTGGCTCCTTGTGAAGAGAGAGCCTCTGTCCTCTGAAGCCTGCAGAGTTGGCTTCAAGTACTAGACTACTGTGATGAGGTCCCTCTTAAGCCTTGTCTTCTGCGGGGAGAATCTTTCCTCATTGGGCACGTTCTCCAGTATCTGATCACCTTTGGGGTCCTCCTTTGGGCCCTCTCTGCTCTGTCCATGTCTTTCGTGATTTGTAGGGATCAGAGCTGGACATAGTACTCATTGTTTGTCAGCCGCACCTGGAATGAGATGATCGTGTTTCTACCTCTCCTAGTAATGCTCGTACAGATGCTGCACAGGATCCAATTTACTTCACTGCTGCAGCAGCACACTGCTGGATCATATTCAGCTTGCTGTCTATTAGGACCCCCACATCCATTTCCACAAGGCTACTTCCCAGTCACACAGATCCTGGCCTGAACTGGGTACCTTCTATCCCAAGTGCAGGACCTCGCTTTTGTCTTTGTTAAACTTAAGACTATTCTTTCTATCCCAATCTTCCAGCCTGTCCAGCACTCTAAGATGGCTTTCCCTTCTGACGTGTTCACCCCAGCACCCAGTCTGGTGCTGTGGTTGCTTTCAGTCTCATTATCCAGATCATTTTTGATGTTGAGCAGTGTGGGGCCCAATATCAGTCCCTGAGGGACCCCACTTGTGACAGGCTGCAAGACCATGTAAAAACCACTGATCACCACCCACTGTGAGCCAGCTCCCTCCCTATCCCCTTTGCAGACCACTCATCCAGTCTGTGTCTTTCCAGTTGGTCCAGGAGGAGACTGTGGGAAATAGCTCTCTGGGACTGGGATAGGTCTCCAGCAGACAGGACTTGAAGCTCTTCAAGTCCAGCACAGGCAGCTGGGTGAGCTCTGCCAGCGCCAGCCAACCTCATTCAATGCCCTTGCCCATATATCTTGTCCCTGTCCACCAGAGGGGCTGGGACCAGCAAGATGGGGCTTGGCAGCCCTTTTCCATCTGTGTGTGTTGCAGTGTGCTGGTGTTAGAAGTAGGGTAGGAAGTGCCGTGGCCATGAATGCCTTTGGGTGTCCATTCCCAAGCACAGGCCAATCCTTAGGGAGGGGACATCCCCTCCTTGGGGACCCGTCTAAGGGGATAGAAGGAACAGCATCACTCCAGAGATGGAAGGGAGGGCTGTGCATTCCTGTCTGTGAATCCAGCCTGAACGAAGGGGAAGGCAGCAGGGAGTGAGCATGTGCCTCTTGGATGCTGGTTCACAAATCCCAAACCAGCATTCAGCATAGTGAAAGCAGTGGCAGGGTCCCACTGTGGTAATTTCCAAAGCCTGGCTCAGATGAGGGCAGCAGCCTCTGCAAAGGAAGCAAGGGGTCAGCAGGAACTGAGATCTGTGCTGAGGCTGGAATTCCTGTATTGTGGCCTAGTCCATCAGGCACGGCAGTGACACCCCTTGCCAGGTCACTCTGTCAGGCTAAACTACCAGTGGAAATACCCTTTTCTGCTTCCTTTTATTTGCAGGGAATCTGAAGCACGTTGTTTAGCAGAAAAGGAAGGCTCAGGCAAGAGCATTTCTTATGGGGAAGACAGCATGTTTATGTGAACAACTGGTGAAATTTGTGGCTGCAGGGAAAATTTGGAAGAAATTACTGTTGGTTGGTTAATTTTTTTTCTCTTTGAAGAAGAAAAGCGGCTGCATGCCATGAGCACTGTGGCTCTCCCCAGGCAGGAGTGTGGACCCTCCAGCCACTGCCTTCCAGTGCTGACAGAGCCTCCCTTGCTCCTTTCTCTTTCCTTTTTTAACATCAGAGTTTGTTCTTACAACTGGTTTTAAATCTTTTTTAAGAGAAGGGCTGCTCAGAGCTGTGAGCCCTCCCCAGCTGGAGCCCAGTACTGCATTACCTTCCTGGCAGGGGCACAGCCTCAGAGCTGCCCACTCGGGAAGTAGAGCTGAGGGCTACCCTGGGGCACACAGGTTGTGTCTCTTACCCACAGAAAGGCACAGCCAGTGTGTTCTTAACTGGGAATTTTTAAAAAATAAAATGTTTGAAATACTCCTCCAGCCCTTTTCTCTCTTCTTCCACCCACTCTGCCTTGCCAGTGCTCTTTTCCACAGCACCCCCAACTTCAGGGCCATGTGTGAACTCCTGAAATCCTGCGCAGAGGGGCCAGACCCTGGGGAGCCTCTCAAGAGTGTCGAGGGACATGCAGGGCATTGTGGCAACTCCTGTCCCGGGAGATCTTGGATGAACTTCCAGATGCTGTGCTGCCCCATGAGAGCTGCCACAAGGTGTCTCAGCAAGGGAACAGGTATACAGGTATCTGGGGCAGATCCCTCCCAGTGCCACAGGCCATGGAGCCTGGCCTCTGCTGCCCTTGTCCCCTCATTCTCCTGGCCCATGGAGATTTTATTGTGCTGGGTTTTTTAAAGATGTATAGTCACTGTGGGAAAGCATATTTCCTGTGACTTTGATTAGATTATGCTGGAAGAAACAGCAAGACGAAGAGGCTCCCAGCCTGGCCTTGGCTTTGTTTTACTCTCATTTTTCACTGCCGATTGAAACAGCAGGAAATCTGGCATGGAGATAGTTCAGCAGGATGTGGCTCCCATGACTCCTGACCTCTTGCCTGCTTCCATGTACCCTTGGCGTGTGGGGTGGGGTGTGTGACCAGTGTTGTGTGTTGACCGCTGGCAGGAGGCTGGTGCTGCCACTGCCACAGCAAAGGATCCCAGTGCCTGATGGAAGGGTCAGGCTTGGGGACTGTCCATCCAGGGAAAAAGTGAGGATTGGGAGAGGAGAGAAGCTGGCCAGCTGCCCTCTCTGACCCACCTCAGGGCTCCATGTGCTCTGTCCCCACACCAGGCAGACTGCCCTGTGAGCTGTGGGAGCTATTTCAGGAACACAGCTGGGAAAACAAACAATAGGAAACCCCACAAGTGTCAAGTGTTGTGGCTTTAGGTGAGGTGCAGGGAGATCTGCACTTGGGGATGGGACTGTAGGGATATGGCACCCTAAAATTTGCAGGTTGACCACCCCCAGACAGCCGTGGAAACTGAGGCATTGTTACAAACTAAAGTGTTTAAGATCCCTTTAAAAAATGACTGGCAAAGGTAAGAACAAAAGTCAGATTTAATATTAAGCAACAAAGCATGACAAGTTTGTTGGCAAGATTCACTCTACTACTTACAGGACAGCTAAGGCACAACAAGGGAAAGCAAGCAACAAGAAAATCAAACAAAATCTAGGCAATCAAAACAGAAATGAACTGAGAACTATCTGGGGAGAGGGGGTGTGGTGTGGCGTGGCGTGGCGTGGTGTGGTGTGGTGTGTGGTGTGTGTCAAGAGAGTGTAGGCAAGGATAAAAAGGAACATGGCCTAAAAGCTTAACAACACTCAAACTTAACAATGCTTACCAAAACTTAACTTATACCTTAAGCCTAACAATTTAACATAGGAAAAACACTTAACTTATACCTAGTTTAACTTGTAACTTAATTTATAGCTTAACCCTAACAATCTAACAGAGGAATAACACTTAACAGCAGTTAACCTAATTTATAACTTCAATATGTAGCAACTCAGCAGAAGAACAGTTAGCAGCACCTAGCTTATAACTTATGATTAACAACTTCGCAAAAGAACAACATTTAGCAGCATTTACGTAAGTTTATAACTGTAACTTAACCTTTCTTACAGGCCTAACTTACTTAGGTATCTGAGGTACTTAAACATCTAAATAGTATTTTCTCTCAGATTTGCTATAAAATATGTGCAGGGGCATGCAGCCAGGACAGAAACCGTCAGTGCAAGCAAGGTACCTGTGAAGAATTCCCCCCAGAGGTCAGTGACTTTGGATGCTTTTGCATTTCCTGGCGGGCAAAGAGCTGGGCCTTGAGAAGTGGGGATATTGACCCAGGATATGTCATGTTTCGGCAATCCTCCAAGTATAGCAAACCTGAGGGTTTGCAGGCTCAGAGGCATCCCACTCAGAGGGACATGCTGGTCACAGGCCCGCTGCAGTCTTGGAGAGCTCAAAGGGCCCCATTTTGGACCACTGTTTATAGGGTCAAAAGAGAGTGGGCTTTAGTCATAACAATGTTTCATCTTGGCCACAGTTTGGGTTGGCACTTTCTTTGAAAGCGTGAGAACAGGAATGTTACAGATTCAGACAAGAGGAGTATCTTCCAAGGCTGGTCATAAGGAAAACAGGAGCTTGGTAGCAGTTCCTGGAAACAGACTGTTTCTGAAAAGCTCAGAAAGAGCTGAGCCCAGGTGCGGTTTTCAAGGCCAAGGCCTAAGAAGCATTTCTCAGATCACACTGCAGCCTAAAAAGGAGTAGAGGAGGAGAGGGGAATGCACCATCACAGGCATAGGGTAAGGCACCCCGTCAGCCATCCCCATTCACATTCCTGAATGTGGAGAAACAAGTGGAACTCAACTTGGTGCAAAGCAAGGAAAGTGCAAAAAGTGGGACAAAGTCTCAGAAGGTATTCATAGTGCCACCACAAACAGCCCCCTTACATCCAAATCTTTTCTTCAGCTGGCTGAGGGCATTAGCCCACATCACCCTGGCAGCACCACCACCACTTAAACCCCACTGTTGTCCCACACCATGAGTAGGTGTTAAAAGTGTGTCCCAGCCTGGATAGGGGAAGGCAAGGGGGGCATCCCACTCTGGATGGGGGATGTGGGGATTTACACCCAAGAAGCTGGGAGGCTGGTGGGAGAACATATGGGACTGGCAGTGTCGAGGCTGAATGGGGAAGTGGGGGAAGCTATCAACCAGAACGGGGAGGACACGGAGGCACCAGGCCTGAAAGGGCCGGCCAGCAACCGGTGGGACAGGGCAGGGCAGTGCTGACACCGTTCCCCGGGCCGTCCCACCCTGTCCATCCCTCCTGTTCTCCCCGCTCGTCCGCCGGCCCAGCCTTGCTTCGCCTTCCCCTGCGGCGTGGCCACATCGGAGCCGCTATAAATACGGGGCGCGGGGAGCGGGACCGCCCAGGCAAGCCCGGGGGTAGCCGGGGCGCCGCTCCAGTTCCCTCCCCGTCTCGGTACCTCGCCGGACCCCAGCCGGCCGGGGCAGCCAGCGCCCCTGTGAGCGCTGCCGTGTCCTCGTAGACGCCGGAGATGAGCTCTTTACAGTCCCCTCCCCGGAGCACGAAGAATCTCACGGAGCTGGCGATCCTGCGCTGCCCCTTCGGGCCGGGGAGGTGCCGGCGGTGGGGACTCCGCCTGCTTCCCGCCCCTGTGGGCCCGAGGGCGGGTTCCAACCTGCCGGCCAGCTTGCGCCTGCAGAGACTCCACGTCCAGAACCGCGCAGGGGGACACCCCGGAGCCCCACGGAGCCCAGCTCGCCGCTCGCCTGGGGCTTGGGGACGCGGGGCGTGCGGAGCTGCCCCCTCCAGGCCGCCGGCCCCGGCCTCATCGACTCGGAGCCGGTGGACAAGGTGCTCAGGGCGCTGGTGGTGGAGCTTGGCCTCGACAGGGCGGACGAGCTGCCGGAGCTCTGGTTCGGTCACCACGAGTTCGACTCCCCGTCGGACCTGCCGGCCGGCTACTGACGCTGGAGAGCGGCTGGAGCGGGGGGCTCCCACCTTTCCGCACCGGTGAACAGCGTCCCGGCAGCCCCGGATAGCGGCGCTGCGAGCGCAGAGAACGCTCGGAACACGGCCGAGTGTGGGAAAGGCCGGGAGAAGGATCTGCGGCCACGCTGCCTGCCCCAAAATGCGCAGGCGTTGCGCTGGGCCTCAAGGTGCCATGTAATAAAATGGGGAAGGAATGTTCCGTCGGCTCTGTCCCTTTCCTTGTCCATTTCGGCGAAGGACATTGTGTGAAGCGGCCCTGGGTGGAAGGAGGGTCGGCGCCCCGCAGCTCCAGTGCATCTTCTCGGCTTATGGTGTTCCCATCCTGCTGCTGAAAATTATGTAACTTTCCTAGTGACTTTTCTAATTAAAATTTCTAATTGTTTTAATCAGTCATGAACCGTGTAATTTTCCACCGCAGCCAAGCATTTAGCAAGGTTTGTCATAAGCTGCTATTGTGGGAAGACAGGTTGGGAAAATTACTGAAACTTTTAAGTTTTACTAAAACAACTTTGATATGCTTCATTGGACTAAGCATGGGAGAGATATATTGCTGAAATTGGACACAAGACATGCAGAATTTATAGATAACAAGGGCATTTTGCAGAACCCAGAGATAAAGAATAACAGACAATTCAGCAATTGTCTTATCTGGGAAAAAGATAATAAAATAATAACAAGACTGAAAATGTAGACTAATTAGCATAAGAAATCAATAACCAATAGAAGGTAAAATACTAATTAATGAAGAGAACTATGTACTTTATAGCTAATGAATATTAATTTCTTTGCTGAAGTGCATAAATAGTGAAAAGTTTTGAAAGTGTGCATGCATCATAGGTGGCGCTCTCTCTATGCATCCAGCACTGTGAATAAAGTAATGCCGCTCTTTAATCTAAAAATAGAGAGTTTCATTTATCCCGACGTTTTCCGTGACAGTGTTACCCTCGGGAATGGAACCTCTGTCCCAGCCACACCGTGCTGCGGGAGCGCTGCGGCGGGAGCGCTGCGGCGGGGCTGTGCTAGGCGTGGGGCTGTTGCACTCATTGGGCCGCCTTGCAGGGTGCGGGGGCCTGGGACTGTCCCGGGGACTCCGGAGCACTGTGGGGACACGTCCGCCTCCCTGGGGAGCGCAGCTGGGACCATTTGACCCCTGAACTGCATTCAGGAACCAGCGCTAAGGCCCGGCGTTAGGTCTGGGGGCTGGGTGGGTCCCAGCTCTACCCCGGGAGGGGCCGTGCCAGGGGAAGGACAGTGTCCCGGCACAGCTGTTACCCCTGGTTCTGCTCCCGACACTCACACGCTCCCAAACCGCAGGGGCATAACGTGGCGGCCTGTCTCATGCCATCAGCGCTGACCAGCGATGAGCACGGACACAGTGGCCCGGCCAGGAGCAGGAATTCCCGGTGCGCGGTGCCCCCGTCGGGGCGGCGAGGAAGAGACAAGCCCTCCCGAGCTCCGCGTCACCTCGCGAGCGGCCCTAGGCCTCCGGGCCGCCAGGGGGCGGTGCACGTCGCTGCCGCCACGCGTTCTCCATCCGCGGCGGACCGGAAGCGCCCGCCCTTTCTCGGCAGAGCGCAGCCATGGTGAGAGCGCGGCGCCGCTGCTCCCCGCCGCCATCCGCCGCCATCCCTCGCTCACCGCGGGCTGTGGCCGCCCCCCCCGGGGCGAGAAGTGCGGGAGGGAGCCCGGCGCCAGGGTCCGAGAGGCGGGAGTCTGAGGGGGCCGGGAAGGGATGGCTGGGGAGGGCCGGGCCTGGCGGCGGCCCCCTAATACACCCCTTAACACGTCCCGTCCTGTAGGCCCGCGGCCCCAAGAAGCATCTGAAGCGCGTGGCTGCACCCAAGCACTGGATGCTGGACAAGCTGACGGGCGTCTTTGTGAGTGCGGGCCTGAGTTGGGGTTGAAGCTGGGGACGGAGGTGGGGCCAAGGCCGGGCTGCTCGTGGCAGCCGCAGTCACATCAGAGGAAGTGTTTGGGTGCTGCGTGGAAGCGAGCCGTGAACAGGGGCAATTGGACAGAGCAGGAGGTGTTTGTTTAACGTTAGGGTTTTCGTGAACAGCCTTCGTATTCCCCCGTTTGCAGAGGATGTGGCGGGTTCGTTGGCTGTTCTCGTTTAACCTGCCTGTTGTGCTTTTCCACCGCTGGGTTGAGATGTATGGTTGTGCTGTGTTTGGGGCAATTTTGTGAGGCTGGCAAGACATGGGGGAAACTGCTATGAATACCAAGAACAGAGAGCTGCAGTCGGTCGGCACTTTGTGCTGCTGCCCTTGCGTGAGCTGTTGGCACCATGGTTTCCTTCTCGGGTGGTTGATGCTGCTTGAGTCTCCAGCAGAAAGCTTCTCTCCGCAGGCACCCCGCCCATCAACAGGTCCGCACAAGCTGAGGGAGTGCCTTCCCCTCATCATCTTCCTGCGCAACAGGCTGAAGTATGCTCTGACAGGAGATGAGGTCAAGAAGATCTGCATGCAGAGGTTCATCAAAATAGATGGTAAAGTCCGCACTGACATCACCTACCCTGCAGGCTTCATGGGTGAGTAGAGTTGGGGCAGTTCCTTAGGCAGTTCTTCTACACTGGCAGGGGAGTGTTGTTTGAGGGGCAAGGTTTCCCTGCCGGAGTTGAAGAAAAGATACATATAAGCAGTTGTTATTTAGTTTGGAGTTGTGCACTGCAGTGAATGCCAAAGCCAGATACCTGTAGCCTATAAGTGCCTGCTTGACCTGGGTAAACTGCTTCTCAGATTCTAGTCTTCTGCAGATTTTGCTAATTTGCAGTCTATCACAGAAAAAAATGTGAGCCTGTGGTCAAGAGTAGATCCCAACCTCATCAGTCACATCCCAAGTGTTGTTCAGCAGTCCCTGGTTCTTTTTAAACATGAGCAGTCCCTGGTTCTTTTTAAACGTGATGTCACATTAGGGTCTTAGGTAATGAGCTGATAACAGCTGCTGTTGTATTCCCCTGTCTGCAATCAGATGTCATCAGCATTGAGAAGACGGGTGAGCATTTCCGCTTGGTGTACGATACTAAGGGCCGGTTTGCTGTTCACCGCATCACACCGGAGGAGGCCAAGGTGAGGAACTTCGGTGTAGTGTAAGCGTGGGCCCAGTTGGGTTTGGTTGGGACAGTGTTTCCTCTTTGGTATCTCCCGAATGAGAGCTCATGTGTCTTCCCTGACAGTTCAGGCCGTGCTGCACTTGAGATTGGGGCGTTCAGGGTTGTGGTGAAGCTTTTGTTGGGGGAAGGTCTCTTGGTGACATGAAAGTAGTTCACAGATGAGTGTGGGTGCATTGTCTGGTGGCGGAGATGATGCTGTTTGCATGGGCAGGATTAGGGAGCTTTGGGGTGGAAGAGAGTCTTGGCTTTGCCAGCTAACAGTGACCAGAAACATGGAACTGCCTGTGGTGTAAAAGCCTTGAACTTCTTCCCAGGACAACAGAACTGCCTTCTTACCCTGGATGCTGGGGAGCAACTTCCTCATGAGTTTCCTTAACCCAGGCATGTTGTGCCTGAGCTACGAGGTGCACTCTGCTTTGCATCTCCTTCCTTAGGGCAGGCTGTGCAGACACACGGCTATATGGAGGGCACAGCTGGCTATGCTGGAGCCAGCTGTGGTGTGGTTTGGGGCTTCTGTTCTCCTTGTGTTGTGCTTCTCTGTCTGCTGCTCTGTGTTGATATCTGAGGTCCAGGGAGGTTATGAGCGATTTAGGGTGATAGGCAGGAGGGAAATCAGTGCCCTGGAGGGTACAGATCTCTCTTGGGTCCTGGAGAAAGGCAGCCTTTGTCTCTGTTGTGTGCCCACGGCTTCAGGGAAAAAGAAAGGAACTACCCTGGTAAAGACTTTCCTGTGAAAGTGTAGCCAATGTTTGTCGGGAGGCTGAAGCCTAAGGTGGGCTGCTGCCCCTGCAGCAAAGGTGTTCTCTGGTGGGCCTGTAGCAGAGCTGCATGGCAGCTGTTCGAAAGTCATTACTGATGCAGAGAGCTGGGCAGGTCACTGCTTGGGCTCATTTTGTGAGCCATGAGTGTCTGGGTGTTCTGCTGTGGCTGTTGGCTCTTTGGGGTACGAGAGTTCCCTAGTCTATGGCATTGCTTGCTGCCTCACTGAGAGGTGTTGGGTTTTGTTTGCAGTACAAGCTGTGCAAGGTGAGGAAGATCTTTGTGGGAACCAAAGGAATCCCTCACTTGGTCACTCATGATGCCCGCACTATCCGCTATCCAGACCCCCTCATCAAGGTGAATGATACGGTCCAGATTGACCTGGAGACAGGCAAAATCACAGACTTCATCAAGTTTGACACAGGTAGGTCTTGCATTCCATTAAAGCACTGTACCCTTCCCCGCTGTGGAAAGCAGTATGGAAGTTAAGTGTTAGGATATTTGCACTGAAATAGAGAGGCAGTGGTGTCAGCCTTGGAAAACGGTTTGTTTCCCAGGAGCATGTCCACCTGGAGCTGGAGCAGGGGATTCCTGCTGTGTCCTGGCAGTGGGAAGCATTTGGTGTAGGGACTTGGCAGTTCTGAGGCACCAGGTGGAAGCAGCAAGCTGGTGGGGAGGTGCTTGAGCTTGTCTCTTGGTGGTCAGAGAAGATTTCAGTCACAGAGCTGTGAGCAGTGCTAGCACAGGTGGAATGGGAATCCCTCCTTCTTGCTGACACTACGGGAATGTTTGGTATGGGCAAAGAGCCCAGGTGGAAGGATGTCACCACAGCACCTGGTGCCAGCTCTTGTCACACCTCTATTCCGTTACTCAGGTAACCTGTGCATGGTGACTGGCGGTGCCAATTTGGGCCGTATTGGGGTGATCACCAACCGGGAGAGGCACCCTGGATCATTTGACGTGGTTCATGTGAAGGATGCCAACGGCAACAGCTTTGCCACCAGGCTTTCCAACATCTTCGTTATTGGCAAAGTAAGGCTGTGGGGGCACCAGGTGGGGGGTTCTCGCCTCTTGTGAGGGGCTGCTGGCTGAGGCAAAGAGCCTTGGTATTTCCTTAGGCAGCTGTCCTTCCACACGATGGAGCTTCAGTGCTGGCCTCAGTTCTGACTCAGCTCCCTATATTTCTGCCTGCTCTGGGAAGGGAAAGAAACATATGCAAATTTAGGAATGTGGATGTGTTCAAGAAGTAGCCCTGAAACTTGAGAGCTGGGGCCTGAGCAGTGCTCAGACCTTGGTGTGATCTGGGCAGCTGCTCTTAATCAGTGCTCCCCCAAAACCTCTGCTGTTTCGCCATCCCTGATGGGCTCTTTGTTCAGGTTGGAGAGAGGCAGTGTTTTGGTTTTGGCTGAAGCACATTCTTCATATATGTGACTGAAAGGCAGCTGTAGACCTGTGCATCCTTGGCACCTTCCTGAGGGGCTTCTGCTGGGCCAACGCCACCACCGTGTGTACCTGGCCCAGCATGAGCAGGGGTGGGCTTCTGCTGCTTTCCCCCTTAGAGGGAGAGCTGTGTTGCTATCTGGGTTTCCTGGTGTGAAGTGGTTTCTTCTCCCTTGCTGCAGGGCAACAAGCCATGGATCTCCTTGCCCCGTGGAAAGGGCATCCGCCTGACCATTGCTGAAGAGAGAGACAAGAGACTGGCGGCCAAGCAGAGCAGTGGATAAAGTCCAGCGCAGGCTGGCTCTGGTGCTGTCAGTGTGTTAATTAAACCATTTACTACATGGCTCTGACTGGTTGGGGAGCATCCCAGGGCAAAGGGGGGGAGCCATGCTGCCAGTGGCAGGCCCTGCTCTTCAGAAGGTCCTGTGTCTCTTTGGAGACTCCCATCAATCTGAGGAGCTGCCACAGCCATATTCCAGGAAGGCAAGGAGGAAGGGTGGGAGAGTTTTCAGACTGCGCTATCTGTCCCTGGGAAGGTGTTGGCACAAATGCTCCTGGGTGCACAGGAGGAGCAGGGCTCTGTGGAGAGCTAGCTGGGCTCTCCTGTAGCCAGTGCTGCTAGATGAGCTTGAGGGATTGCCCCAGCCGTGTTCGCTTCCAGGTTGCTGGCACTTTGTGTCCAAGCTTGGCTGCTGGCCACACGCTGGGGAGAGCCCTCAGAGGCTATGGAGCTGGAGGGTGCAAGTGATCACACTGTCAGCCCGGACTAGGTGGGAGAGGAATGGGCCACTGGGGGACACTGAGCACCAGCCTGGTGATGGGCTGATGCCCTGTAGGAGCCAGGGAGCTGGCGACCAACTGTGGCTGTGGAAATGGCCCTGGAGGGCAAGGTGGGCAGGTGTGGGCAGTGTGCCCAGTCAGCAAGGGTAGTCCCACAACTGGGCTGTGCCAACAGGGGTGCAGGAGGTACTGTAGGGAGGGGGAGGCAGTGCCTGGGCATGGTGTGCAGACTGGAGTCCCCGGGTGCAGATGGGTATGGGCACTGTGGAGCAGTGCCAGTTGGAGGAGCTGCAGTGATGGCTGCATAGAAGAGGCTGGGGACACAACATCTGCCCAGACTGGGGAAGAGGAGCCCTGTGGGCTCTCCCACTGCCTGCCTGCATCAGCCTTGTGAGCACCTGTCTTCCAAGATGGATGGGGCAGAGATGTGAACGACTGGAAAACTGGCATCTTTTATTGGCTTTATCAGGTGTCCATTGTGAAATGTAGTCGAGCTTCATGAAATGTGTGCAGCCAGCTGTATTCTGACAACGTTGAGCTCTCAGGAAAGCTAAATACCTGTGGCACTGCCCATGTACATGCAGTGTGCCTTCTGGATGGCGTGCAGGCTCAGAATAGCATTTCCAGGGAATTTCATGGCTCTGGCAGTGGGCACTGGTGCTTGGGGCATTCTGTGATACACAGATGTGAGCAGCCGGAAAGCTAAAAACCCCACATTTTCATGCAAAGAGCCCAAAGCAAAAATCACTTCATTTTTATGTTTTGAAAAAGCTCCCGAAAATTGCCAAATTGAATATTTGGGAAAGCAAAACCCAATTTTTATACTAGCAAAAGAACTCCAAAATGGCATCAAAACCACCAATTGGGAAAATTTGGGGTGAAATATTTGCGGTTTGGGGGTTGGCATTGCTGTGGATTATCCAGTGTGGGTCATTTAGCCAGACTGGGTTGCCTCGTGTGGGTTATCCCAAATGAATTGTCTACTGACCATTATCCCGCGTGGATTTGGTGTATGTCATTTCCATGTGTTTCCCGTGCGTCTCCCCGCCTCTGTGTCCTTTTCCCGCTCCTCGGANGGTCCTGCAGCCAAGGGAGCCGCGAACGAACGCACGGTGACCGAAAGAGGCGGGAGGTGTCTCTCCCTGCTGCCACCCGCTGGCCACAATGCCGAACTGCAGGGAAACAGCGAAACCCGCGCGTGCGCGGGGCCGCGGTCTGAGCCGCCTGCCGGTAAGGACAGGGCTGCAGCTGCCGCTGCCGTCCAGCGTTTGAGTGCCCCTGGGGGCCGCCGCCGGGTGTGGTGCCCGCGCGGTGCGCGGGAGTGGCGTGGCAGAGCACCTGGCGCGGGGCCCGGCGGCGGCAGCAGCGGGTGAGGGATGAGGTCGCGGCAGCGGTGAGATGACTGAGAGCCGCCCGAGATGGCGGGGTAGCATCTACAGCCCACCTGGCGCGGCTCCCGGCCCGGGAGGAGGCGGCCACACCCCCGGGCACGACCTGGGCGCCTCCCCGTGTCGTCGGAGCTCCCCTGAACCTCCAGTGGCCCTGCTCGCCTTGTGCCGCTGCCCTAGCTCCAGCATCGCCCCTGAAACCTGCCCTGTGTCCGCTGGCGTGACAGCGATAGGCGTGACAGCGATAGGTTGGTCGTCGAGGTGTTCCCAGAAGCCCCTGCAGAAGGAGGGATTCGTGCAAGGGATGTACAGTAGTAACAGTCGCTGCTGCTTCTTGCCTTCTGCCAGCGGCTGCACTGAGCGTCCATTCTTCCCCGAGGCATCCCTGAAAATAATCACAGTATATGAAATGCCTTGTACTGCTTTTTTCCCCCTTTTCTGCGGGGAAAGTTTATGCTGTGAATTTCATGGGCTCAATTCTCATTTATTCCCTGAGGCTACCATTGATACGAAACTTTTTTACTTTGATCCACAGAGGTGAAATATTCTGTCTGACAGGCTCTTGGGCTCCGGTAACACTCGTCAAAGCAGCTCATTCCATAAATCATTGCTCTAATTTTTCATCCTGGCACAACTCAAGACCCGTCTGCCAGAAGCAGCTCTTGGAGAGTTGCTCTCCTGCTGCCTGTGTCCCGTTGTGCTGAAGACTTCCTGCTGGCTCTGTGGTCAGAGCAGTTCTCAGCCCAGCCCAGCCCCAGTCCTGTCGAGCAGAGGGATGCAGAGGTGCAGGTGGGTCTTCTTTTGTCTCAGCTGCTGCCCTTCGGCAGTGTTTGCAGGTTAATGGGAGCTGGGAGACACCCGCTGCTTCGCGCCAAATTGTCTGGGAGAGGCTCAGTGCCATCATTATGGAGAACCAGAGATGCTCGGGAACACTGACTCTCTGATGTTCACAACAGCAAATGTGCAACTGGTAGTGTTAGCGATTGATCTGGTGTTTCTACAGGAAAAAGCTTGGATCAAGAATTCTTATTGTGCAGTGAGGTCAGTGCTCCCCTGCCCAGGGGCTGCTCCTGCAGCCGGGCATTGGGTACACTCTTTTTCCCAGCTTTCTGCCTGTGACCTGCTGTCATTGGAAGCTCAGCAGGAGAAAAAGTCTCTGTTCATTTGCCCAGCTGTGATTGGACAATTCCAACAGTTTATTGCAGAGATTAAGTCAGTCCATTGTTCCGATGCTCCATGGTATAAAATCACTTACGCTGTTTAAACCAAAGCTGTAAAATAGTGCAGAAACAGATTTTCCGTATGGCTGGCATGGAGTTCCATCTGATAAAACCCTCTGTCTTTGCTCCTGACCTTGCTCTATTTGCAGCCTCTTCTACAGTAAGGACTCATTGCAATGTTAGTGGCGGGAGTGAATCCTGTGAACACACTTGTAAATACAAGTTTGGGGAGGTGGATTGTTTTTCAGGGTTGGTCAGTTTGTTTTGCACTAGTCAGTGCTGCCGGGACTTAAGATTCAGTGGTAAAAATAGAAGAAAAAGCCTTCATTTGGTATTTACCGTCATTACGATACACCGAACGGTTAAATACGTTGTCACAAACAGATGTTGCGGGCGGTGTTGCAAACAGACGCCACAGCCGCGCGCCTGCGTTCCAGCGTTGTCAGGATCCGGGCCCGGCCCCTCACAGCGTGTCCCGGAGCGCAGCTTCCCGGCAGCCGGGACGCTCTTCTCGCACCCCCGCAGTGCTCCCGCAGCCTCTATGTCGTCGCCGGGGCGGTCCGAGGCGACGGAGCAGACTCTGCTCGTGGGGAACTTGGACAGCCGGGTCAGGGAGGAGATCCTCTACGAGCTCTTCCTGCAGGTAGCGGACGGGTATCCTTATATATCGAAATGCTGTTTTAATGCTCGAGAAGAAAAATTCCACCAATGGGATGTTCAATTAGGAGAGTTGGACATGCTCTCCAGAGGTCCCTTCAAATCCCGACCCTTCGGTGACAGCATAGAAACACAAAGTAGTTTGACCTGTTTCAAGCCTGAGCTTAATTTCTACCTGTTTTCAAGATTAAATAGTAGCCTGCTATATAACTGTAAATATGAATTTAAGAAAGTTTATCTTCCTAGAGGGCATGAGTAATACAATACAAAATGCAAAAGTGATAAAGATGCTGTTAAAACACAGTTTTGCATTATTCTTCATAATCTGCAGCAGCCATCCAACTACCAGCTTTTATCTGGGTCTTTAAGGCATCCCACTAACCTGTCTTTTTCCCTCATTTTATTTTGTTTTCACTCAGGTTTCCCTTTTGCTGCAACACTCTGATGTTCTCCTTGTAGTCTTGCTCTGTCTTGGAAAGTATCCAGTTCAATATTCCTGTATGGCATAGTCCTAAACATGCATCCCTGACCTCTAGCTCTTCCTCTATCAAATGATGAGCATCTACTGCTACTTCTAAATTATTAATATTTTTATTTATGGACTGGAAAGCAACTTTTGCTATGGAGTCAGTAAATTAATTTTCCACTTTGGGAAGCTAGTTATTATGGTACGGTATTCTAAAAATAATAAAAATTCTGATTATGAAAGACTAAAGGTGAACTGATGCTTGGTTCCCTTTTAACATTTGTGGAGCTGATTTTTGTTTGCAGAAGGCTCAGAATTCGAGCTTTGGGAATCTGGAGAGACATTTTCAAAGTAAGAAACTTACGGTTTCTGACTATGGCAAAAGAGAAATGATCATGAAATATTCAAAACAAAATGAAGTGTCAATTTTTGCTAAATAATAGAAATTTCTTTCAGGCTGGACCATTAACCAAAGTGACGATTTGTGAGGACAAAGAAGGAAAACTTAAGTCTTTTGGATATGTCTACTTTAAACACAAAGTATCAGTGCCTTATGCAAAAGCTCTGCTGGATGGAATCTGTTTGTATGGAAGACCAATTACAGTGCAGTATTGGAGGGGTATGTTTCATAGTCCCAATGGTAAAGTTTAAGTGTAAATTTTTAAACTTTTTAAAGAACAGTTTTGAATCCTACAGTCTTTTACAAAGATGACAATTTGTAGTTGGAAAAATTAGTCCTTTTTTTTTTTTTAAGAAACAAAGACTTCCTGTGGTTTTTGCATAAGGAAGGATTCTGTCCTTGTATTTTTTTGTTTACTAAGAGAATACAATAGATTGGTTCAGAACAGCCTAACTTGCAAGCTGTGTCAGATACTACTATATGGAAAACAGCAATCCAGGTTTTCATGCCAGATTACATTTAGGAATTGGGGTGTAACTTTACCTTGCAGTCTGACAGGAAAAGTTGATTCAGTAAGACCAGCCACTACTGAGCTTTTGGATCATCTTTAGATTAAAGCCACAGAGTTATCAGAGCTGTTGTTTTAAAGGGAAGGGATTTTAGTTCAAAGAATTTATTAAATTCCAAGTAATACTCTTCATTTTATGTTTATGGAACTAAACCTTTGAGCAAACCAGTGATCGGGCAGCGTTTGCAACCCAGACATTAAAGTTTCCTGCTGTGCCACTGCTTCATTCAAAGGCTGTATAGAGCAGTAGCTGGGTTTAAGCAGAATATCTGAGGTTCATAAAATCAGAAGCATCTCCCATGTCTGTAACTGGATGACAGTGATGCTGATCTTGATTACTTCAACAACCCTGATTTGTGTTTCTGTAAGGGAATAAATGAGAAATGAACATTTTCAAGCTGTAAAATGATGCTGCTGATTATCTGCCATAAAATGACACCATCCCTTTGTATACTATCTTAGATCTACTAGCACACTACAGATGACACAAAACACTTTCTGTGGTTTTTAACTCGTTAATTGAATTATCATAACTGTATAGTCATTACACTCCTGTCTTATTTACAGGGAGTTCTCACTCACCAGAACTAGACAGCTGTACACATGGTTTTGAAAACCATATTGACTTAGATTCTCCTGCAGACAGGTAACAAAGATCACCTTTGAATGAACCTTATGATTTTAATTTTAAAAAGATCTTATTAAAAAGTGAGTTGATGTGGTAGCTCAATCTTGAGGTTTTTCCTTAAAACAGCTTCTTGTCATTGCATCCTTACCAAGGACTTGCAACAGGCTGCAGTTAATGTTTGGTTGTTTAGCTTGCCAGATGTTTAGTTAGCTTCAATTTTCCAGTTTTTATTTGTTTCTGCAATATTCAGGACAATGAGAATATACTGAACCCTGGGTTTTGCACTAATAATGTTTTCAGTCATTGTGTAAAAAAATCTGGCAACAGAGAGTTTTTTTTGAACCCCCACCAAGTTCACACCTGCATTTTTTGTGTGTATAAGCACAAGCAGCTGTCATGTACAGCTGTCATATGAATGCAGAGTTATAAACCTGTTATAATGGAAGTCTGAACACCCCAGATTCAATATTTAAGCTGAACTCCCATGGTGAAATTTAGTGCCATTTCGTGTGTGCACATATGAGGATTGCTCATTAATTAAGCATTTGGGTATATTTCCTTTGTTGTATCTTTTTTTTCATTTAAGTCCTGTTGTTAATATCTCAATTGTCCTCTTGGATATTCCCATTACAGCCCAAGAGTTAAGTCTCAGCACTCTGATAAGCAGTATGTGTTGGACATCTAGCTTTGTACATTTGCTTGTTTTTCCTTTAGGCATCAAGAGCCTTCTGGAAATTCTCCATCTCCTGTTACTCCTTTGCCAGTGAAGAACAGTTTACTTCATGATCACCCTGGCTTTCAAGAGGTGGTGAGTTTGTGTTAAAAGTTAAAAATTTGGGAGCATTTTTATGAAACTGAATGCATTTTGCATTTCTGCAAAGAACAGTGCTACTTCATGTCTCAAACTGTGCTATAAGCACAGTATTAGGACACTTCAGGGTCCTCTAATAACAGGATCTACCAAACCAAACTATCTTTTTCCTGCAAGAATATCTTAAAGGTATATAGCTTAAGAAAGCTAAAAATGCTAAAGTCTACAAAGCTGTCTCCTGCACTGTGTTCCAAAGGTGGGACAAGTTGACCTCATTGGACTACAACCACGCAAGCAACAGCTTCTTCACATACAGCTAATTCCATCAGAGCAACCTCTTTTTCTTCTCAATTCAGAAATGCTCAGTGTAATTTTGAAATGTGTTAAACCAAACGTAAAACTCAATCACCGCTGTTCATGTTCAGGCAACAACAGTTTGAGAGTTTCTGGCCTGAACCTTCACATACCCATGTAGGTCTCTTCTTCATGATGTACTTTCACAGCAGTAAATGATAAGAACCCACACGTCATTTCCCCTCTACAAGACTGGTGCACTGGACCATTCTCACCCTCATCTCTTCTGTCTGATACAATCCACAAAGAAAGGAAACTGGTCTCTTCAGGTGGAAACCTATGCATCAAACCTGCTCCCCAAACACATCATGAAGCTTCTGAATCAGATGAGTCTGTGGACTGGTAGGACTGAAGAAACCCAGCCTTTAACATGACGTACCAACTGTAGACAGTCCTGCTCACCCGGTCTGACTGGGGACTGGCCAGCCCTTGGAACTACAGAAGGGAGGCAGTCTGAATTACCCTTGTTGCCTGCAATCTGAGAATCTGTTCCCTATTGCATGGATGGGGTTGGGGCCTGCCCTCCCATCTTCCCAGGCTGTGCCCTGAGAAGAGCTGGTGCTTGTACCACCTTTCCCAACTCCTCTACTCCCTTTGGAAAGCTCAAGTGCACCATCTTCCCCTCTGTGCTTGCTGATGAACCTACTCCTCAGTAACAAGGCAGTAGATATACATGGCAAGACCAGACTCAGCAGACCAGCACACACAACCAACTTCATCCCATTTTCTGCTTGCCAGAGAGGAAGGTATTGCAGTGTGTCTCACATGATAGTTTGTTGCAGCTTCAGCAGAAAGTGATCTGACCACCAGTATACTTTCACACATTTACCTCACCTTGCCTTGGCAGGTTGCCAGGCAGGTTGCTCATGTGGCAATCTTTCAAGCTCCTTGTTGGAATGCTTTGTTCCACACTGACTTTAAAATTGGTTAAACCAGGTTTGAGGAACTTGCAGATGTGCATGCCTTTACATTATCAATAGGCACTGCATTTACAAATATTTATCAAATAGAGATAAGGAAATGAAAGAAATACCATATTTGTTTACCTTATGTGAGGACTAGTTGGCAAATGATCTGAAACCAGATTATGTCTCTGTTCTAACTTTGCCATGAAAAATTTGTCTACTTTTCTGAACTATACTAGTTGTAATAAAATAGCTTTAGTCTCAAACATTCTGTGTTATTTTACAGTTTATTGGTCTTGTATAAGTCACAATGCATGCAAAATTAAGTTCTTAAAATTTTCCTCTTCAGTGTTAACAACTCAAGCTTCTATTTCTCTACATGTATCAGGTTTTAGCATAGCAGTACACAGTACAGAGTCCAGTGAGTTAACAATTTCCTTATTAGCAGATGACTCCACCAATGCCTTCAGATTTATCCTTTTCTCCCTATCAGAATAAAAGTGCACAATTTAGGACTGCACAGAGTTCTCCTGAATTGGCCACATCCAAGTGACTGTGAAGTGCATCAAGTGGGATGAAAGACCCTCTGAAAGAAAGAGAAAATAGCAAAGTTGTGACAATGACACTAACACTGAAGATAACAAAAGAAGACAAAGACAGCAACTGCAAAAAACACAAAGCCAAGAAAAAGACACAATACTGGATAAGTATTTTTTATTATTATATTTACTTTTGTCTTTCATCTTTAAACTTTATTAAAGAAGGAAAGTTCAAGATACATAGTATTTTTGAAATGTGTTAGGCATAGAGACATAGAATATCCTGAATCAGACGGGAACCACAAGGATAACTGAGGAGTCCAACCAGACTCGCACATGCCACGCTGTCCCGCTTCCCACAGCACACCAGCCCCCTGGGGAACAAGTTCTCCCCAAAACCCAAACAGAACCTACTGAATCTGCAAAGTCTGGCTTTTGTGCCCGTTCTGCACTGTCTGCCACAACTGAAAGGAGTCCCGCTGGCTCCACTGTACTTGCAATGGCCCTTTTAAGTAGTTGCAAATTCCACAGGCCCAGCTACATCAACCTCATACCTTTACTTATCCTCAATAAAAGGCATTGATTTGAAAGATATTCCCGGAATAATTAGTTGGCGGTTGGAAAGGACCTCTGGAGATCATCTAGTCCAATCACCCCACCAAGGCAGGGCACCTGGAGGTGACAAAGGAACATGTCCAGGTAGGTCTTGAGAGGGAGATTCCACAACCTCCCTGGGAAGCTGTCCCAGTGCTCTGCCACCCTCAATGTAAAGAAGTTCTTCCTCATGTTAAAATGAAGTTTGGTTGTTCATTACCACTGAAGTCAAAGGCTATCAGATTGCGTAGCTATTTATACTTATGAGTAGGCAATCAGAATAACCACTGGTTTATAACAAGCAAAAGAGAGTTTCCATTATTGATTTGGGGTTTTTTTGTAGTACCAGAAGGACCACATTTTTCCAACATTTTTTCAAAGATGATTCAATTCTTGTGACTGTAATACATATGGAAATAATTCTGCATTCAACAAGAACGACAGTTTGTCTAAATAGTAAATATTTTCCAAATCCACAAAAATGTGAAACAAGTAATTGCTAGATCATGTTGCAGCTATCCTTACTCTTAAAATAATCTAAACCTAATATAAAAAACCCCCAAACCCATGAATGAACCATAACAAATTGTTTACCACTAAAATCCACAGAAACATTACCTGAGCAAACATCATTTTTAAAAATAACAGCTCTTTTTTGTCAACTGCTTCACAAAACTGGATGAAAATTTGATGGCATACTGCAAACCATGAAAATCAACACAAATAACAAAATGCTTTGTTATTTTTATTTCTGTGCAAAATGTTAAATGGCTGAAACAAATGACAAACATGCCATCCCTAGAATTAAAAAAAAAAGAAATTAAATTATTAGATGGTGCACTAAGTACAAAAGCTGCTCCACGTGCTTAGATCTAGCTTTGGCTTCAATTTGGATTGAAGTAATGTGTTGAAATGCATCTCCTTTTTTTCTCTATGAGAACAGTCAGGCATTGGAACAGGTTTGCAGAGAAGTTAAACAGTCCCCATTTGTGGAGGTTTTCAGACCAGGCTGGATACAGCCCTGAGCAACATGGTCTAACATATTACCTAATCCTGCAGTGACTGGACTAAAAACTACCTGAGGTCACTTCTAAGACAAATTATCATATTCTGACAGAGTATTGTGATAGAACTACTCCTGTTAAGAATCTACAAGCATTTCTGTTTGAGGGTTCACCATCACTTATTTCCTTAGACAAAATACCCTCAACTGATATCTGATAATTTACAAGCTGCTTTCATTTGAAACCAAACTTTGTTAGAACTAAGTTAGACTATGATACTATCAAGTGTCGAGAGCTAGAAGTATGATTCAGCAAGGACCTTAAAAATAAGAAAACAGACTAAAAAGTGTACAAAACTTTACACCTGCATATCAGGCATATTTTTCATATCTATTTTACATTAAATATACTGTAAGAATGACAAAAGTCTCATTTTTGATGAACCATCAAATTTATCTTTACACTGGGAGCAAGAAGTTTGACAGACAAATGTCCCTTTCCTGCCTCCTAGTAATTTTTGCATTCTTCATGGACTGAACGCAGCGCACGGAGGGCCTCCACTGTTACTGTGAGCTTTCCAATTACTGCACTGGCATCTTGTGAATCGAATACTAGAAAAAAAGCATCAGAAAACAGCATTAGCTACTTAACTTAAGATTTCACTCTTGTTTTGATAATTTTCCATAGTGTTTGGAAGATTAAAGGGCCCCTAGCACATGCTAATAAAAAAGGATAAATAAATAAATAAATAATCAAACTTCCCGTTCAATTCCTCAGGCTACTGGAAATTAACCACTCTTAGAACTAGAATGTACATCAATAAAAATATTAGTGTTGGAATTAACTAAAAGCTATCGATATAATAATAGTCTACATAAAATAATTATTTATCGTAATATATAAATAAAGATGTTCTAAGCTCTAGTAAAGACATATTTACATACACAGGAATAGTTTTAAGTAAAAATACACCACTTAATGTGTTTCCTACACTGTGTATGATGGACAGGTCCAAATCAGCCTCGACAAATCTCTCAGTGAACTGTCAACTTCAAGAGCAGACTTCAGGGGACTGTATAATTTTTACTTAAAAGAAGCGCAGAATAATTGTAATTAATTATACCAGAAGATAACACTAATTCTGTATTCTCACTTTTTATACTGTCCTATTACCTCTGAGACATACTGTTAGATGTTTTGACTATAATATTTTTCATCCATCTTCTTGCTTAGCCATTCACTTAATTGCTTTAAATTTCACATAAACCACTTTGACACAATCAGCAATGAAAGGAATAAAATATGAAAAAGATGTATGTTTACAATCCTCAAGAAGAATAAAGGAAGCTTATGGTATCTCACTTAATGACTTTATCTTCATGTCTTATGTATATCCCTGTGTCTAGGTTTATTATTTCTCCTTAAACCAATATCAAACTCAGAGAATGTGTACAGTATTATTTAGGAATTCTGTTTATGGTGCCCTTACATTTAATTGATGTCTGCCAGATCTTAAGATCCTTTTACAATTACTGAATCCAAGCAAATATACAGATATATTCTTTTGCCATGATCTGACATATATTAACATAAAATTAACTTAGATTCTCCAAAGCATCTTAATTTTCAGAAAATATGCAAGTTTATATGTTATAGATGCAATTAAAAACCCCAAAAAACTGTACAGCATATGCAAGAAAGGGGAGAAGTGCAGAAGGGAAAAAGAATAAAAGTATTTCTAGCTATTATTATAATTTTCATAAATGTAATTAACATAAAGTAAAAATTAGTTTAAATGTCTGATGACAGGGGAAGAAATGCTTCTCACAATATTGGAGTAGTTGTCATTACATGATAATGATTTGCTTACAATAACTAGTAATAAAACCCAGTCCTTCCAATCCTAATAATTCTCTCAGATGATGATTAGGAATTTTTAAGAGTTTTGTGAAAGGTGACTTTCAAGAATTATGTTTACATAACTAATCAATCTTATCAAATGGGAATTATGACAGTGGGAGGTATGGTCATAAATTCCAGAACAAAAAGCAATCTTCCAGTGAGAGATTACAAAATACATTTCTGGAGGAGCTTTTGTACTTGGAGAAAAGTTATTCGTGGAGAAAAGCTTAAGATGCTCAGCCACAGCAGGAAATGTACCAAATGTGTCTATTATTCTTCCAGAGGATGGAAATTTGATTCTTCTTAGAATTTTCCTTATCATGTTCTGTAACTCTGAGTATTTTAGCAAGAGCATGGATGCAAATCATGCATGATAATGGGAATGGATAAAAAAGCCTATTTCTCTCCCTTGTTACTCAGCTCTCCATTGCTCAAGCTACAGGAATTAGACACAGCAGTAGAAGTAGTAAAGTTGCATTAGCCTGGCATTCTGCTGGGGTTCACTAGAACTCTTGCTATTGCAAAAGGCACCTTGTGAACATGGGTGCTCTTCATCCAGTCATCCAATTAGTTCGCTTACTGGCAAAGGAGAGTCAGTAAGTTTCAGTAAGTAAGAGTCTTTTATATCAGAGGTGCTTTCAGCTTCTTCACTGATTCACCCCAATGGGGAAAGACAATTGAGAGGAAAAGGTAAAGAGAAAAGTGCACCATTGGTAATCATGTCCCTGCTGCCATGGGGAACAGGAAACTGAGCAAGGAGAGTATTATCCTCACTGTCAACAAAAGGACCAAAAAGTCTTCTTAAGTCTCCTTATCAGTGTTACAAAAATGCATCCTATGATGCCAGGAAATGGAAGATTCCACATTTCCTACTCACATCACCTTAGTCTAATGAGTCACAGTGAGTTTGGTCACAGCCTGTTACCGAAGGGTGCTCACTAAAACCGATTCCTAACCAAAACCACCAGTATTTCATATTGTCTCATACATGTTTCATATGGAGGAAAGACTTGAGGTACTCTGGGGGTTATAATGTAATTTCAAATAAAATATAAGCATTAGTAATACTAAATTGCTGATACAAATTTTAATACAAAAGAATTTTTTATACAAAATACGTATTTATCGTCCTACCATAATGAAGTATGTTGTAGAAAAGAGAAAATTACAGTAGTGGACACAGCTTGAAAGTTCTTAAGTTTTATAAACTAATTACTATGAGGTGAGAATGCTGTTTGGTTTGGGGTTTTTTTAAAACAGACTTTAAGGAGTAACACTAGTAGATAGTTTTTGCAGACTTCTGCAAACAAATGTGGAAGTCATCAGTTAGTCAATGTCAAACAGTTAGTTGCACAGTAAAGCCTGCAAAGCAAAGGAGAAATTGAACAAATTTTAGGCTACAGAAGTTTACAAGAAAGTGATCTTTAAAACATACCATCAATATCTTGCTCAATGATATCTCTTTGCTTCTGGAGTATCTCTTTTAAACTGACATAAGCAAATCCAATATCCTCACATTCAAGATCCTGTTCATCTTCTGGGGGATCACTGACCACTGTGAATTTTAGGCTAAAAAACAAACACACACACACAAAGAAGGTATTTTGCCTTCAGAAAGGGTCAAAAATCAAATTACAAACCATAAAAAAAGAAAACCCACACTATTTTACAAGTTTAAAATGCATAGAGCTGGAAACATTTGGTGTATGGGCAGAGTCTTTCCATAAATTTTGTTTCTTGGTGGTCCTCTTGCTACAATAAAATGGGAAACTGGACTACTGATGAACTTCTGCCTTCCTATGTATTCAACACAGAACTGAAATTTCAGCACAAGCCAAACCAGACATTCTGATAACTGCAGGAAACAACCTGCTTAGTAACACAGGGGACATGATGGCACACATAAGAGATTAATGCTTCCGTTCTGAGAGAAAGCTCAGTGCTATTATTTTACCTTATTTTTACCTCAGGTTTGTAAAATATTTAGTATCGATATCTAAGTATTTACAGGGGAAATTGCAGCACACAGACCAGCTATTTTCTTTCACCATGTTGAGGAATCCATCCAGTGAAGATGGCTCAGGAGCAGCTGCAGGTTGAGCACAGGAGGAGCCCAGCTCAAGGTAAGAGGCTGTGAACTGGCATTTCTTGGCCCAGTCAGGGAAGGGACACTCAGAGAGACAGCAGGAGCCAATAACCCCCAGACTTTGGGTACAGGCAGGTGAGGGACACTGGGGGACATGGCAGGAGCTGATGATCCCCAGATTGTGTGTGAGTGTACGAAAGCCCAGGGGTTCCTTTGTTCAGGGTTCCTCCTCACTGGCTCCAACTTGAACTGTTATTGTCTTATTTAATTACTGCACCAAAATTAAATTATTTTAAAGATTGGGACCTCTCAGACTCAGCGACTGGAAATCTGGGTTGGAGCTGGTGAGGGCAACTGGTCTGACTGGGACAGTGTGGGGGCTGTAGCTGTGAAAGAGTGTCAGTCTCAGCTCAGGTGGTGAAGTGTGACTGTCAGAGTAGTCCTGGATGGTTGGACAGGGAAATTTCTTTAGCAACTAAATCATCCATCAGGAAAAAAAAAGGAATATTTTATCCTCATTATTGTTAATTCATAGAAAAACATGCTTTAGTAGAATATATTTAGCAACCTTCCTAATTAGATGACAAAATAAGGAAAATGGAATGAAGAGAGATCACTCTCTCTTACTTGGAGTGAATCAGTGATTTCTGAATAGCTAGTGTATTCTTCTGTAAATTAAATGGATCTTTAAGTTATTAGTTGTTCCATTTTAATGAAGATTGACATTAAAGAAGAAACAGAATCAAGGTGTCATTCATTCTCTCCAAGTAATGCACATGCTATCTCAAAAAAATTGAACAAGAACAAATTTTTTACTATGAAATTGAACAAGTCTAATTTGTAATCTTTCTCATATGTATTCATATAATAGATGTCTGCTACATTCATATATATATACATATACTTTTTTTTTTTTTTTAATTCTGGGGCCAAGGAACACTTTCTGCATTTCTTAAGACTCTTTTTAGTATTCTGAATTCAGAAAGCCAACAAACATACTACTCTACCATCACATAGGTGCTTTTCAAATTCATTACTGATAGACTACTGATGATAGAATCTAGAATCTCTCTTTTGTAAAACAAAGTTGTTTAAAAAAGCCAACAAAACAAAGACCCCCCTCCCCCCCAATTAAACCACAGCACTAAACAAACATTAGATGAGGTTGCAATATTCCATTCCATATGCACGTACTTGGAGAAGAAATAATCTGGTGCCACATCAGAATGCAGGCATCATTCCTAGCCAAAGCAATTTTTTTTTCTTGTTAATTATGTATTAACTACTTAGGGTTACCTTGTCAGTAAAGACAAACAAAAAGGCAAATCACAAGCATTATTTATAAAGACCTATAAGAGAGGTTTTCAGCATTAATCTGTACCTGTCAGTAGGGAGATCTGGCTTTAGAAGAATTGACTTGAGATACTCTCTTTCAGCATGGTTATCTTCCTTATCCACATTTATCACTGCAAAGCAAATAAATTAATATAACTGGTTATCAACTGTTTTTCACCTGTTAGAAGAAAGAGCATGAAGAAAGGAATAAAGAAAAATCAGCATTTATTTCCTCTTCTTTTTCTATGGAAAAACAAAAATGTTGGAATCAAATGTTAGAAGCTTGTGACCTAACACAAGCTGTGTTAGATGTGTCACGGGCAGGTTTATATGAACACTATCAAAAAAGATACAAACAGCTTCTAAGCATGTCACAGAGCTGTCACTGTCTATGAACGGCAATAGCAGCCATGACTTTAAAAGCCAAGGGTCTTTATTGCTTTGTGTTTGAAGTGATTTACTGTATTTTCTTCCACTAAGGAAGCTAGAGATAGTGAGAATGTATGGCGAAGTGCTTATCCTTTTGACAGCCTCAGTAATTTAATTCTCCTTTCCTGCCACAGTATTTAAATAAGAGAAATCTCCAGACCAATGGACTGGAGAAAATCTGTCATCTATATTCCCGCTCAAGTGGGCAGTGCCAGCATAGCAGTGGTTGATGTGACACTTCCAATTAATTTTGGTCTTCAGCTACACACAGAGCTATCCAATAGTTTATGAATAAGAGAAGGGATCTAAATGAGTGAATTCTTTGGCAAGTTGCATTCTAAAATCAGGTTTTGAGATGGTAGCAATTTTAAAGATCTCACTGAGACACCATTTCTGCAAAGCCACTTTTACAAATGTAAATTATTTTTAGAAGAATGCTTAATTTGAATGTATGTATTAATGGTTTGTCACAAAATAGCAAATGATTCATCCACTCCAGAATACTCTCAGCTAAAAGTCCAAGACTGAAGCACTCAGGCTGAATCTTAAATAAAATAAAACTTTACCAGGAAGAAAAAGTTTATGAATAATTGAAATACAATGGAATAGCTGGGAAAATAATTAACATGAGAATTATTACAATAGTTCTATGTATGCTAGTAGTGTAAATATAAATATTAAGTATTATGAAGCAATTGGCAATGTATCAATATTAAACATGGATGAATCAGTTCCCCTATTAAAACGTTGTCATTAAAGGAACATGGAATATTTGCAAGT
>VYZT01014004.1:0-24061 GCA_013400735.1 Pomatostomus ruficeps
ACCTTGTGGAAGAGTGACCCATGCGGCAGGTGTTTTTAAGATTTATTCTACTTCTCATTATCCTACTCTGATTTTGTTAGTAATAAATTTGTTAATATTCCTAAGCTGAGTCTGTTTTGCCTTTGATGATATTTAATGAGTGATCACTCCCAGACCTTGTCTCAACCAGTGAACCCTTTTGTAATATTTTCTCTCCCCTGTTCAGCTGCAGGAGGGAGTGATAGAGTGGCTTCGGTGGGTGCCTGGCAGCCAGCCAGTGTCAACACAGTAGAGGGTGCTGGACTGCAGTTCTTCACAAACTGCTCCGGTGTGGCTCCCTTCCAGGAGGTACAGTCCTTCAGGCACAGACTGCTCCAGCATGGCACCCTTCCCTGGGTATTGAAGTGCTCTGGTGTGGAGTCCTCCACGGTGGACATCTGCTCCACTGAGGACTTCCACGGACTTCAGGAAGACAGTCTGCCTCACAGTGGACTGCAGGGGAATTTCTGCTCCAATATACTGGAGTACCTGCTCCCCGTACTTCTTTATGTACCTGGGCATTTGCAGAGTATATTTACATATACTTTCATATATACATATTCTCGCTCTTCTCTTTACCTGTAATTGTAAAGTTTTCTTCTTCTCATTCTTAGATACCTTACCCCAGGAATGCTGCCACCATCACTGATGGGCTCAGCCTTGGCCAGCAGGGAGTCCTTCCTCGAGCCGGGTAGCATTGACTCTGTTAGACACATGTGAAACTTCTGGCAGTATCTCACAGAAGCCACATCTGCAGCCCCCTACTACCGAAACCTTGCAACACAAAAGCAGTACAATGTGTCCCATCTGGCTGCCATCTTCTTCTGTAGAATTTTTTTTCCTAGCAGCCTTGATGCTCTGTCCTGAAGCACCAAGAGCTGCAGATGGTTCCAGGTGGGGAAGATCCACATGCAGGAGCTGCTAACTAGAAAATCCCATGTATTTTTGTTCTCATCTCCAGGCAAAGAAAAGGAATAGAGATCCTGATTTAAAGCTAGAACTTTTTTGGGAAGGAATGATAATGTTGTTAAGGTTGAGTGAGAATTAGTGAGAAAGCTAACAATGCAGATATCCTGGTGGGAGTCTTCCAGACCAACCAACCAGGATGAAGAGGCAGATGAAGTATTCACTAAGCAGCTGACTGATAATTCACAATTGCCAGCTCTTTTCTTGTGAAAGACTCTAGCTTGCTGGATATTTGCTGCAAACTCAACACAGTGGAGAGAAGGCAGACTAGGAGGCTCCTGGAGTATGTGGAAGACAACTTCCTGTTGCAGCTGGTAAGGGAGCTTACGAGGTAGGGTGCCTGCTAGACCTGTTGTTCATGAACAGAGAGGAGCTGGTGAGATATGTGGTGGTCAGAATGCCCATCCTGGGCACAGCAACCATTAAATGACAGAGCTTTTTATTCTTGGTGCAGTAAAGAGTGGGGTTAACCAAACCTTACCTTTGAGTTCTGAAGGGCAGTATTTGGCCTGTTCAGGACACAGAGAGTCCCTTAGGAAACAGTCCTTGATAATAAAGGGATCAGGAAAGAGGGAATCTTAAAAGCACAGGAGCACACCCTATGTGTTGAAAGACAAGCTGTCAGGGAAGAAGACTGGTCTGGCTTTTGCTGGAACTTGGGATAAAAGAGTTTATGACCTTTGAAAGAAGGGGCAGGAAACTCAGGAAGAGTACGAGGATATAGTTAGGACATGTAGACAGAAAATCAGAGGCAAAAGCTCAGCTAGAAATAAACCTGGACACTGCTGTGAAAAATAACAAAAGTATTTTTATAATACACGGACAACAAAGGGAGGTCTAAGGAAAATCTTCATCCTGTATTGAACGCAGAGGGGAGCTCTGTCAGCAAGGATGAGGTAAAGGCTGAGGTACTTAATGCCTTCTTTGCATCAGTCTTTAACATAAAGACTTGTTATCCTCAGGACAACCTGTCCCCTGGACAGCAACAGGGAGCTGAACAGACCCCGTGCAATGCAGGAGGAAGTAGTGACATGCTGTGGTACTCAGACACTCACAAGCCTCTGGGGCTGGCTGCGATTCACTAAAGGATACTGAGAGATCTGGCAGGAGAGCTTGCCGAGCAACTCTCCATCATTTATCATCGGTTCTGGTTAACTGGGGAGGTTAACTGGAGGCTGGCCAATGCAATGCCCACCTACAGGAAGGGTTGGAAGGAGGGTTTGGGGAACTAGAAGGCTGTCAACCTGACCTTGGGAGGGCTATGTAACAAATTATATTGAGTGCCATCATGTATCACATACAGGACAACCAGGGAAGTAGGCCCAGCCATGACGGGTTTAGGAAGGGCAGATCCTGCTTGATCAAGTTTGATCAGCCTTTTATGATGAGGTTACCTCCCTAGTGGATGATGAAAGGCTGTAGATGTTGTCTACCTTGGAATTCAGTCACCCACAGCATTCTGCTGGGGAAAGTGTGTCCTGGGTGTCCCAAAAAATGTGTATTCCGTATTTCCTCTATATCAATCCGCGTAGTCCATTTTTACTGTCACTTTAAGACTCAGCAATCCAGGAAACTGAACTACTGTGTTTTACAATGGCTTCATGGAAGGGGGAATGGGGGACAGCTTTTAAAACTGGAAACAGATGCACATGGAGCTCTCCTTTTGTTCTCTTCTGGCTGCCTGGGGGGTGGCATGGGGCAAGTCTCTGAGTCACAACCAAGAAGCTACATTTTGCAATCCAAAACTTCTCCACAGTGAATTTTGCAACTTTTCATCACTGCCACCCGGGACAGCTGTGTTGTGCCATGCTGTCTGGTGAGGCAATTTCCTTTTGTTCTCCCCGTACTTTGGAGAATTTCTCAATACCTTGCTTTCCAGCTGCTGCACCACGCCAGGAGAGGTCAAACCCTCTGCACACGTTCCAGCTGCTGCCCGCAGCTGCTGCACCATGCTGGGAAGCTGGACCATCTCTCCATGAATTCCAGCCCCTGAAGTCAGCACTGCAGCAGCTGGGAAGTTTCTGCCAGCATCCCAGCAGTGTTGACTTGTTTTGGACAAAGAATGATTAGGTTTTGTTTTGTCCCTGTTCCATACTGTTTATTATTTGGGGTAGGAGGGAGCTCTGGAACCATGAAGGCTGGGTTGGTGTATTGTTTTTCCTTTGCTCTCTCTCTCTCTGTCTTGTGGCCCAGAGAAGGGGGCTTTCTCTGCCATAATGTCTTTGTCTTTGGTCCACATGGGCTGCGATGGTAGTAGACATCTTGGGAGGAGGGTCTTCTCCACTATCTTGTTTTCTTTGTTTCCAGGGGACCATGCTACTCAGCACATTTGTATCAAGTAGTTATTGCTCTTACCTTGGTTGTTGCTGTTTTTCTTTTTAGTAAACTGCTATTTTTTCACTTAGACCTTTTCACATTCATCTTTCCTTATTGATGAAAGGGGTTAAAACTAAAGGGGAGATGACTCACTTTTGAGTCTCTCTTCTGTGTAATAGTATTAAACTAAGACCAGCTGGCAGCCCATGGCTTGGGCAGGTGCTTTCTTCCATGGGTTAAGAACTGTCTAGATGACTGGGCCCAGAGCGTGGTGGTGAATGGTGCTGCAGTTGTTGGTCGGTCACTACTGAGATTCCCCAAGGCTCAGTACTGAGATGTACAGTACTTTATGGATGGTGTGGGTGAGGGAATTGAGTGTANGTGCCCAGGTGGCCACCACGGCCAATGGCATCCCAGTCTTTATCAGAAATAGCGTGGCCAGCAGGACCAGGGCAGGGATTGTCCCCCTGTGCAGTGGTGATGCCGCACCTCAAGTTCTGTGTTCCAGTCTGGTCTCCTCACTTCAAGAAAACATTGAGGTGCTGAAACGTGTCCTGAAAAGGGCAACAGAGCTGGTGAAGGGTCTGGAGAGTAGGTCATATGAGGAGCAGCTGAGGGAGCTGGGACTGTTTTGCCTGAAGAAAAGGAGGCTCAGGGGAGGAGACCTTATCACTCTCTACAACTGGCTGAAAGGAGGGTGTAAGGAAATGGGGTTGATCTCTTCTCCCTATTAGTTAATGATAGGAAGAGTGCAAATAGCCTCAAGCTGTGTCAAGGGAGGTTCAGTTAGACATTAGGAAGAATTTCTTCACTGAAGGGGTGGTCAGGTGCTGGAACAGGCTGCCTAGTGAAGGGGTGGATTCACCGTCGCTGGATGCATTCAAAACAGGCTGGGCCTGACAGTGCTATGCTTTAGCTGACATTGCGGTGTTGGGTCAAAGGTTAGACTCTGTCATCTTAGAGGGAATAAGGGAAGGATGTCCATCAGACCTAATCAGAGGTCTGGTGAGACTGAGCAGAAGGGTAGAGGAGTCTCTAGCCACTGGAATACACTTTCCTACAGAACAGGTAGTTGAATTCCTGAGTCTTGCGAAAAGTTTTCTTGAGCATCAGCAAAACATTTATCCCCCTCTCCAGATGCTGTTGTGAAGACATTGGCCAAGCAGTGGTATTTTGAGAGAGTTGCCTCGAGTGGTAGACATGAGCTGCAGCTCTGAAGAGTCCAGGTCTGCTCACAAATCATCATTCTGCTTCAGTGTGACAGGTTAGTTCCACAGGACTTTACAGATTTATTAAAAACCCAGGTGAAATTACTCCTCCCTTCCTCTCCTCGGTGTTAGCCATAGCTTAGGTGGAAGGGAGGTACTGGGGAACTGGGGAAGGAGTGACATTGAAAAGACAGTCTGCTAAAACCTCAAGTCTGCTCTCTATTTAATAAAAAATACAAGGTTAGTAATTATGCTATACACACTTCATCCACTGTGATTATGAGAATCATAAGATCAAGCCTCCATCTTGAATTTTAAATGTCATTTTGATTTGGGCTTGCTAGTAACACAACAGTGAGTAGTGAGGTTTTTCACATGTGCATAAATCAACTAAGTGTTAGTGATTCAGGGTTTGGGCAAGAAATTGTACTCCTTTGCCCTAAGGACAGTTTCTTGTTGCATTTTAAAGATCTTTTATGATTAATGAATGCATTAAAACTTGTACAGTATTGAAAGAAATCTCTTATAAGTGGAAGACAACTTAATAGTGAGACTTTCTGTAATACAATATTTGGCTGTTTTGGTTTGAGTGAAAGATTTTGAGACTTGAATTGGGTGTTAAAGTATAGAAGCCGTATGTGTATAATTCCACGTCTTGAGTTCTGCTCATTTAAATTTATGAAATATCCGTTTCCAGAGTTTGGTCCTTTAAAGGGGAACTCTCCTCTTCCTGGTGCATGTAGCAAGTTTAATCATGCGTACAAAATCTGTACTTATTTTAACACTGGTGATCTCATTACTATGTTATTTTGTACAAAAAACCCCCAAAAGTTGAGAATATAGCACTGACTATTAATGATAATATACCGTTCTATTGGTAGCAGTAAAATACTCTGCATTTCCCTATTCACATTTTAGGATGTGCATTGAAGTAAGCATCTCTAAAATGTACTGTACTTCCCTGGTTAGTAAATGTTATTGATGATGGTCCTGGCTCAATAAATGCTTTTTAAAGCTGTGGAACATTTCTGTGTTAAAGTATGGGCAGACATGTTGGAGTGGCAGTCATCTAAGTAAATGAAATGTAATTTTACTGCAACAACAAACTACTGAAAGGTGAGGTAAATTCTATGAAGTATCATATATTTGGGGTCTACACTACTTCCTGCAAATATGGAGAGAGGAATACGGCTTGAGTTCTAGCACTTTAGCTGACTGGAAAAATAAATGATAAAAACAACAGGAGAGTTGCCAGGATGCAGATCTCTGTACTAAATATGATTTAATGTCGTTTGTGAAAATATAGATTTAATTAAATTTATTACAGAAAAACAACTGGTGTATTCAGTAGCATGAAAATATACTTTTCCCTGCAGAAACATTACCTCAGTGAAAGCAGCAGAAGACAGTTTCCCAGCTAGGATCATAAGAAAGAAAATAATTTTCTTTGTTGAATTTGTTTTGAAAATTTACATTGCACATTATAGATTAAAAATTTTATTTTCAATATATCTGACAAGAGTGAACCTTAAAACCAGATTTAAAAATATCATAAATGTTTGCAGGCTGTTTAATTATGTGGTATACTCTTTCTGTATTTTGGATAAGTGGTACCCTATCCAGCTTACTGCTGCCCATAGAGCTTGCTGTTGCTTAAAGTATGTGACTCAAAATGTGAACTTCTGAATGTTCACCTTTGCTTCTCTTTCAGCCTTCACCTCTTCTGTCTTTCTCGAGCACCTTATATGAATAGTTACTTAACTTTAACCAAAATGTAAGAGGACTTTCTGTAGTTTATAACAAAAAGAATTCAGTTTTGTTTGGTAAGTCTGCCTCTGATACGCCCTTTTTGTTTTTTTCATGAAGCATCTCTGGTTTTCCCAAGATGTCAGTTTTGTGCCTGCCCTCATTAAACAAGTCAGTGACATAGACACTGAGGGAAACTTTTCAGGAGACTGAAAGTGCATCAGACATTGTAAGGTGTGACTAATGTATTTGTTAACCAGGTATCTGACTCCATTTCTTGTACAACTCCCAACAGTTCAGGATGTTGCTCTTGCAGGAAAAGCTTTATGAGTCTGATATGATTTCTCAAATGCACCTGAGTGCAACTTTGCAGACCAGAGAAGTTAAGCAAAGTCATGAAGAAGTAAACTTAACCAAAGACTGAGTGGTGATACGCTAGTAACTATCCTACTTATGTTTTAAATTAACATTTATTTGATAATTCATAACTGATTCAACCAAATTGTGAAGTGATTGTTAATAGACATCCTCCCACTCCTTTGTGCTGTGTTTTGCAATAGAAGGAGACAAAAATGTACAGGGTATGTACATACTAATGAACTGCATTCTAACTTCTGCATTCTGTTTATCTCACTGAAATATTTGGAGTTTGCACTCTTTATGCTGATAGCAGAAGTCATTGTTTTCTTTATAGTGCATTTTGTTAACTTTAGAAGTATGTGAACATCCTTTAGCTTTCTTGGGACCTGCTCTAGTCTACTGTAAAAAACTACCAGCTGAAAATGAACTTGGAGAGTTTTGGTTTGCATTTTGTTTAAAGCATTGTAGAATATAATTATAGCTACCCTACTAGAGAACAAAACATACTCACTCGTCTCAGTGACATCAGCCTGAGGACAGTCTTACAACTACAGGGTTCAGATTGTTCAAACACCTGGAGTTGCTTCACTCTGTGATCTAAACTGGTATTTTCTGCTAAGTTCTCGTTTCTGCAACCTACAATCATACTCTGCATAAGGAAATTTAAAGACTTGGTAAATGCTGAAGAAAAACACATGGTCTGCATGCTAACATCTCTGGTATCAAAATTACTTCAAACAGATCATTGAGGTGGAAGGGTGGAAAACTACAGGATGTTCATAGAGAAAGAGTAAAAGACTGTAAATAGACTAGAAGGATTTGATAATGTCAGCCCTGGATTAATATTAGAGTTGTGAATAGGAACAGGCATACATAGCTATAGATGCTACACATAAATCTGCAAAGTCTCAGAACTGAAGTGTCGGCGGGAAGGTCTTGAGATCAGTGAAGGAGAATTTTTTTTAAATTACAAGATAGGGAGATCAAGAATGGCACACTAGCTGAAATTAATTATTGAAATGAATTTGCAAATAAGTACAATAAAAGGTAGAAGAACATTTTTGCTGCAATACCACTGGCAGAGGTACCAGGTTTCAGAGGCTGACTGAGATGCTTCCGGCGCTGGAGGGCTGGCGAAGGTCCTACAGGGGTTTGCCTAACCCACCGGTGGTCCAGGGCACTGAGGAAGGAGAGACAAGGTGGAGGGGCTCCCCAGATGGTTTATTTGGGCACCGGGTTCATGCCAGGAAGCCCCGGCATGGCGTTTCACAGTTACATATATACCAACAAGAGTGGGCAGAGGAGGATACGAAACATCCTATGGGGTAGGAATGTGGGGTTTGAATTTGGCGGGCTAGCAGTGGATTGGGGGATACAGAGCCTTCCCAGGGGAGTAACCAAATACCGGGGTAGAAAGCAGGGAGATGGCAGAGCCTGGCCATGGGGGAAACCGAAACTGACCACAGGACACTGCAACACATCTTCCTACACTGTGTGAACAAATTGCAGGTTATGTACTTAAGAGCTGGTCAGTGATAAAGGAACAAATCCTAGGCTTTTAATTTATTTGCTGTTTTACAGTTATACTCAACCAATAATCCAGACATCATAGAACAGCATAATAAACCAGGTTATAAATCATGAGTGTGAAAATCAGCCTGGAGAGCTCACTAAGTCTGACTGATGGTCTTGAAAAGCTGAAATAATTTAATAATTAGACCTAGGTGATTGATACCAACTGACAGCTGATGGCAAGTAGCACCTTCTAAAACCATTCCTAAAGTGTAAAAGAGATTTTAAAGAAAACTTTGGGGAAATATGAATGGCTACATGTGTTAATGCACTAGTGAATGGATATTCTTATCCTTCTGACAAGTGGTGGACCTGTCCCTTGGTGATTATTTCGCCATCCTATTTCTTGGTGCCTCTGTCTCTTGCAAAAAACAAAACCTCATAACATATCAGAATTTTTTTAAGAACAGGTGAAAAAGCAGAAGCAGCAGAAAGATTGCTTGATTCAACCTTAATTTCAGCTCCAAGTGAAGGGACAGACTCAGCAAGGAATTTCTCTGCATGAGCAGTTGACATCTCCAGGACATCAGAGAATCCAGTGTGTTGATGCAGCCATCTCCAAATAGTGGTGGAAACAGAATTGTAGTGTTTAGACCTAAGTAAAAGTTTGAATCAGAGTTTCTTCAGTATAATAAGGGCATTACAGTTCCAATCTATGAAATGAGACTTCAGAACATCTTATGGAAGTGTCTCTCCATAGGGAAGACAATGTTTCTCTTCGTTCCAGACATATGTGTGGTTATCAAAAAAAAAAAAATCATTATTTTTGCATTTTATCATTGGAAATCACAGTCAGTCTGTACACCTTTAGTGACACGGTTTTAGTCTTCATTCATACAGTTTTCATACATACTTTCTTTTCATATATACTTTTATTGCTGTCCCTTTCACTCTGACAGCTGCTAACGTGTCAGTTTTCCTGCAGTCAAAGGACTTACTTTATGAAAGGTTGTGCTTCCTATTATCCTAATGGTCCTTTTATTTTGGTGGCGCTTATTCATAAATTAATAGTGAGAAGGACTTGTTTCAGTTTTCTGTCATACCAATGCATATGGGCACAGTTTAAACATTTGTGAGGTTTACATAGTTCATATTCAGGATTTTTAAAGTAAGTAGCTTACTTTTCATTGAAAAAGGTATTTTCTACTTTGTGTCGGGAAAAGTAAGTCTGAAAGTCTTGTATTTTCCAATATTTGGGTAATGGTGACTATTTCTACCCTTTTAAACTTTTTATGGTGTTTTCTTAAAATGTTAAATGATTTTCATTCATCTGCAAAAACAGATACAAGATGAGGGAGGGAGCAGATTAAGTTAATCTGATGCAGTATGTGCTGTACAGAGAACAGTATTAGTAACAAATTCCATACAGGTGTCTGGAGAGTGTGTATGTTGTTTGGACTATGGTAGATATACAGTGAAGCCATTCTAATTAAGCTGAAGAAGGTACCACATATTTTTTTCTCTATACCCAGTTTAATAACTTTTGATGGACAATTTAATTTTACAATCTTCAGGCATTTGGTAGGAACAGGAGGCAGGTTCGAAGCCCATCAGCTCCTTGTCAGGCAGTAAAAAAAAAAAAGGGGGCAATGATAACATTTTATTCCTGGATTGTCTGAAGAAATTACATTTTTCAAACTGAACTGCAAGACATAGATGACAAAAAATTGATGCCCAGGTAAAGTGGTAAAATGCCTACAAAATGAAGGAAAATAGATGTGAATATGTTGATCCCTGGTTGTAAGTGATCTTTCTCAGCACAACACAATTTAAAACTGTACAGAACTCTTAAGCTCACCAATCCATTGTGCATAAAGAGCTGTAGTTATCTAGCATGATCCATGTTGTGACTTTACACTTCTCACAAAGTCAGCAACTTAGATTTTTGTTCTGAAGTTACTCTCTCTCTCTCACTGGAGATATTCAGGATCCATCTGGACACAATTCTGTGCAATGTGCTGTGGAATGACTCTGCTTGAGCAGGGAAGTCGGACCAGATGACCCAGTGTGGTCCCTTCCAGACTGGGTTCTGTGAAAATCAATCTGGGGACATTAAAAGCACTTTTTAACTTGGAAAATAATGTGTAGAGAAGTTTTTTAGGTGATGTCACTTACACAAAGATACAGGCCATTCAGTGAACAGTTGGGTATTGTTCAGAAAATGCGGTATTAAGATGGGATGGAGGTTCAGTGACCCTAGTAGGCCCATT
The DNA here is from genome assembly GCA_013400735.1 of Pomatostomus ruficeps. NCBI lineage: Eukaryota > Metazoa > Chordata > Aves > Passeriformes > Timaliidae > Pomatostomus > Pomatostomus ruficeps. The sequence continues at coordinate 10,397 of VYZT01014004.1, forward strand.
CTCAGACATGCCTTTGATCTAATGTACCCTGGTTGGTCATTGTTAACTTGATGCCAGGTGTCATTGCTCGTAGGAAAAGTACTATCAATTCTCTCAGTTTGTCAGCATTTTAGGAGTCTGACAGAACAAATCTTGAAATGGCCTGAGAATGGCAAGAGTCTATGTATATGGGAATTACCTCAATGAACTACATTTTGTCCTTTAATTTTATCCTGGATACTAACTATACAGCTGTAATAATGCAGCTCAGAAACTCGTAAGTGAAGGGGAAAAGAATGACCCAAGAAATTCCACATTTTAAAAACATTTTTGGGGGGTGTAATTTTTATTTCCACGTGACTTTTGTTATTGGTTACAATAGCAGCTAGTTACAGCAGTACACATTTTATATCTGTAATCCACGTGCTGTTTAAAGTGGCACTGCATTCATGCTCTGAGGTTTGCATTCTTGAGATTGTTGACATTCTCAAAGTAAAGATCATGGTTCTTCTGGAAAATGATGGTGAAACATCTGTTAGAAGTTGTAAGGAAAAAAGCAAATAATTAAATAAAAGTTTTCAGGATTTTTAATAGAACAGTTTGTTGGTGCTGACAGTCTTGTAGAGAAGCAGTGTACATTAGGATGTGGTTGGATAGCAATATCATCATAGAGGTTGTTCTGGCTTTAGATGTGCTTCCCAAACAAACTGGGTGGTTTGATGCAGATCAAGTGAGTCATATCTAGTTGTCGAAATTGTTGCTTTAGTAACGAGTGGGTACACTGCACATAGATAGAAGAGAAATAGAAACTTGGGTTTGTTGTACAGATTAACAGCATGGAAAATCCGTGACCAAAAATGTCCTACCTATTTAAGTCCTTATGTTGGGGTTTTTATTTCACATATTGACGTTAAAGATTAAAATTAATCCAGTTTGTTAACAATTTCAGAATGTATCACATTTTACTGTATTTCACAATTCATCATTAATATTTATTGAGCTTAACATTAGCCTTTTCTTATTTTCTTCTCATCTAATGCCATCATTTAATTAAATTTTCTTTTGGTATGTTCTTGGAGATATGGGACCCAAGTGCTCTAACAAGTGCTAATATATGTCTTTCAATACATCAAAATACACTAAAAGCCTCATTGGGACTGGCATTAATTAATACTTCATCCATTCTGTTAAGTTCTTTTTTTATTTGTCATGGACGTATCTCTTTTTTCTCTTTCTACATGAAATAAATAGAAAGAATGCTAATAAAAATCTAAATTGCAGTGAACTCAGTTCTTCTAATTCCAGTGAAGAGACAGAAAATTCAAAAAATTCCATGTTTTTTTCTGAGATAAAGGAAAAGTTCTTACAGAATCAAAAATACTAATTATTCTGCATTTCTCAGACTCCCAAGACTTCAGGCATTTAAAAAAGAGAACCAAGACTAATCCAAGGCTGAACTGAAAATCTGTCAAAATAAAACAAGTGGGAATTATAGGGGGGGTTTCTGTATTTTTTTTACAGATCCCATGCTTTTACTATTTCTAAGTTACTTTTTTATGTGTACAGAAAAACAGAGTAACAGATAATGTGCTTCACTTAAATCTTTCATACTGCACCTTCTCCTGGCACTCAGGTAATTGGAACTAAAACTGCAAGACTGATAAAAAAAACTGCTGGAGTATGCTTTGGAGTATGTTTAAAAGGCATATTTCTTCCAGACTTACCTGAATGAAGGCACTGCATTTTGAGTGGATTCCTGTGTTTACATTAATGCTAGTGTATTTGAGATCTGATGTAACTAATAGAAATGCTTCCTTTCTAATTTTTTATAGAAGTATTATACAAGATCAGAAAACCTGTGATTGCTAGAACTAACTGACTAGTTTCATAATAGAAGAAGCAATTGTCACTCCAAAGTACAACACAAAGTATTTGCAAGTGTTTCGTAGTATAAAACATCGTGCAGGAGCCTAAAAACCTGCAGTACTTGGTACACAGCGTGTATCAAGCAGATCCATGGGTTCTCTCTCATTCCTTCTAGTCTTGTGAGAATACATCAAGGGGCAAAGCCTCAGGTAATAAAATTGTCCTTTTAAGCTTAAATGGTAAATGGATGATCCTGTGATTGGGATGCAGTATTTGGAGCTGTAGATTGTGCCAAAATGCTGCACAGGATTTTGTGCTTCCTGGGTAATCAAGAGATTGGCAATAAATATAAGGCAAGGATATAGATAATATGTAAATAAGGCTGTATAGATGTCCTGTGAAAATAATCAGAGAAAGCCACAATTTGGAAAGGAGACTACAGCATGAGTGTTGTGCCCTGTGTGAGACAACGGCAGCGGGGGTGTCTGTGTTTTGCCGTACTCACAGCACAGTACAGCTCATGGCTCTGGGTGCTACCAGTGCAAATATCTGGTCCACTGAACTCAGGCATTTCTGTGGAATGAACCATTTCTGGTTTTGTCATAAAGCTTTCAAATAGCAGTTCTTGCAGCCCTCCCTCATCATGTCCTCTGGTCTCTCCTGTACCTGAGGATGAGGTCAGTGTCCCCTGTATGGGATGATCCTTTTTTTTACATGCTCTTCTCTGCTAGCAGTCAAAACAGAAGCAAAAAGAATAAAGGAGAAGAGTTGAGAAACACAGGGGTTAATGCTGTGAAGTCTGTGGGGGCAAACAGGATTTTGTTAAAAATGAAAAGAGATTGGGTGGAGGTAGATCAAAAGAATCTGAATAATTGTTCTGTAGAATATGGCCTTTCCACATAGGCAGAAATCTTTCTCTTCACTTCTGTCAGAAGATAGTCAAATAGAGAATCTCGTCTCTTAATTAGAAAGAAAAATACTCATCAAACACATCTCATCACTGGAAAGCTGATGATCCACAGCTGCTAGTCTGAAAGGGCAGGCTTTTTTTCTGAACAGTGGGAAGTGTTAATCATTTTGGATGAGATTTCTTTTTAAGATATACTGTAGTTTGCAAAAGAATAGGATATTCAATATCCTAACTTAAATTATTTTTTGAAGTGTTGTACACTAGGGATAGTGTCGTATATCTCTCTGAATGATCATTTAATGCATGTGTCTCTCAGTAAGAGTATAAACTGATGTGATGTTGTAAATGGCCAGTTCATGCCTGTGACTGAAAACTTTGATCTCATGGGAGAGAAGAAAAAAGCCCTTCCTTATGTTCTTCTGTATAGGAAATGGCAGTTGTATTAAACTGTAACCTTTGAGACTCCTACTCATTTCTTAAAATAGTTAGCTTGTTTCAGTAGTGATGAGCATCCTTTTTTTAGACAAACAGCCATTATTTTCTTGGAAGATAAGTCAGATACAGTCCACTGGATGCTTTACAGACATGGGCAACTCCCAGAACTGTTCTTTTATACTTGTACCTTAGCTTTTCTGGTTTGGTTTGGTTTTGGGATTTTTTGGCCTGTACTTGCTTAATGGATGGATATGTCGGTTTGCTTCCCCACCTTTCGTGAAGGTTTATACATACCACTTCCCTTATTCTCTTTCACCTCAACTATCAGGCCTTTTTGAATAAGGACTGAGTCCTGGAGTTTTCTTGCTGTTCTGCACCAGATTTTGGGTTTGCTCATGTTTACTTAAAAGTTTTGTCTGATACTGGAAATCTGCTTGTTTTCTCTCATATGCATTTCATGACTGCATTTCTTGTCTGGGAAGAATAACGAGGCCATTTAGATCACAGTGCCATCACTGTGCTGGTCTCACACAGCACACCTCATTTGTGTTTGTTTTTATAGTGCCTGGCTGAGACAGTTGCCTGAAAGGAGGAACTGGTTAAAGTTCAGCCAGACTAGATGGAAATTAAGGTGGCAGGTCAACAAAACCATCTTCAGGAGATTACAGGTGTAATATCCACACTTTTGAATGGTATGTCCATACAAGTTATAAAGAGGTAATATCTTAATATAATGTTTTACTGTCCTTCCAAGTCCAGTACTGTAAGGAATTAATGCCCTTGAAGGTCATTTGGCATTTAGAAACTTCAAGTGAGAAGTGTTTGGATGAGGATTCATTGATATTCTGGAGTACAGAGCACATGATGACCATGTTCCTTGGACTTTGCTCAGGTCCATGTCTCCTGAGACTGTGTGTAGATTGTTGGCTTTTTTTCTCTGGGGCTGGGGATTGTTTGAATAGTACTTGATTTTCTTAACCTCTTTCTAACCAAAGTTCAGCTGTGGCCCTAAGAAAGACTGTATGTGTTGCTTTTTCTCCACAGGTAATCTCTAATATTTACTTTTCTGATACTTGGTGCTGTTTCCTGGCTTCCAGAGCACGCTTCAGTGCGCATCCGTTGACTCAGGGCATTTCTGGGGTTAAAGCATGCAAGGGTTTTTTGCATTTCTTTTGAGACACAAAACTTATTGTAAGTTGGCTACATTTAATTTACCATTTTCTCATAGACAGCAAGATCACATAACAGTTCTTGAATGCCATGAGATGTTTGGATCTGTTGTGATTTTGAGCCCAGCTGGAGATGAAACACCACACAGTCACTCGCTCAAACCTCCCCTTTCTTCCTCCACATCCTGGTGGAATGGGGAGGAGAATTGAAGTAAAACTTTTATGTTGATATAAGGACAGTTTAATAATTAAAAATAAAGTGAAATACAATAATAATGGTAAATAAAAATAATAATGGTAATAAAAAGGGAAAAAAAACCCTAACAACACAAGTGATGTGCTATGCAATTTCTCACAACCTGCTGACCCTTGCCACACCCCTCTTCCTGAACCCAGATCACCCACCCTTCTCAGTAACTGCCCCCAGTTTATATACGGGGCATGACATTCTATGGTGTGGAAATGCCCCTTTGGTCCATTCCAGTCATCTGTCCCAGCTATGCCCCCTCCCAGTTTATTTTGGATACCTTCCACTGGCAGAGCACGAGACAAGGAAGAAAAGGGTCCTTGACTTTGGATAAATATGACTTAGCAAAAAACCGAAACATTGGTGTGTTATCCACACCATTGTCATTCTGAATCTAAAACAGCTACTAGGCAGAAATTAACTCTACCCTAGCTGAAACCAGAACAGCTTCTTATGTGTTAGTCTAACAGATTTCCTTTTAAACTAAACAAGCTAAAGAAAGCATTTTTCTTTCAAACGAAAAACTGTTAGGTGCCATTATCCTGGGTTTTGTCTCACACACAGTTTTTTCAGTTCTTTCAGTATTTATCATGTTGGTCTTAACAGTTTTATAGGACTTGCATATACATAGTAAAGAGTGGTAGAAAGCATGGAGGTGAGTTAAGTTAGCTGACCTTGAGAGAGATTACCTAAGGTGTAGATTTACTTTTTTTCTGTCTGTGTGGGAGCTTGTATTTGATAAGAGCATTTTATTTTAACTCCAAACAAAAATCTAGCAGAAGACTATTAAAATCTGCATTTTATTCTTATTCATCTTTATACACATCTTGGTGACTAATTTGGGAAAAGGAGCTCTGTTTTGGTTTACCTAGGTATTGGCATTGCTATAGGTTTGCAAGTTCTGTAGCTCAACATCTTGATTTCTTTCAGTAGGTATTAAAAATAAAAATATTCACAAGATTAACTATTTGGATGAAAAGGTTTGTCAGTATTTCTGGGTGTTTATCCAGCTGTGGTATGTAGTGTGATCTGCTTTCATTCTTGTTGTTGTTGTGTTTCAGTGTTTTGATGTTTCTTGAAGAAAACAAACTAAGCTTTGGCTACAGCTGGCTTAAGTAAAAGGGGGGTTCATTCACAGGAATTGGAGGTAAAAGTAGTTTTAGTTTGAACCCATCCAAGTCCAATTATTTTTAGTTCTTTCCTCTAAACCATTAATTTTATAGCAGCATCAGCAGAGAACAATGTCTAGAGAGTGGAGCATGGAGCTGGCAGTGGGGATGGGTTTCTCCAGGGGTGCAATCCTCAAGTGGATCCCATGCTGAAGCACAGCCCCAGTTATTTAGGCACACATCTCCAGGACATGTAATCCAACTAGGCTTCTGGCAGCCTCTGGTCACAGAGTACTTGAGCAGTTTTGAGCAAACACTGCAACAAATCAAAGTTTTCAAAGTGGTGGACTGTTGCAGTGTGCTGTTGGCCAGGTTTTGGTTTTTCCTCATGGGAGGCACTGCTGCCTTCCCCCTCCTCCTCTCGGTGTCTGGTTTCCTCCCCTGAAGAGCTCTGTATTTTACAATCCCATACAAAGCCTGCCAAATTCAAACCCAGCACTCCTATCTCATAGGATATTTGTATCCTCCCCTGCCCCCTTGTGTCGGTATTTGTGTAACTGTAACACACGGTGCCAGCGCTTCCCTGGCACAATCCTGGTGCCCAAGTAAACCATCTGGGAAGCCCCTCCGCTTGTCTTCCTTCCTCGGCTCGTCTGTAACATCAGTGGGTCGGGTTAAACCCTGACAGACTTTCACCAGCCCTCCTGTGCTTTGGAGCAGCCCGGCAGCCCCTGGAACCGCAAGTGGATGCCCGGTGCCCCTACTGGCAGCATTGCGGCAGTGGTCTCAGGTGGCTTCTCAGAATTCTTTTTAATCCCATTTTTGATGAGTCTGTGGTCAATTCTATTCTACTGTACTTTCATTAAAATTATCATATGATTTTAGCTTTCACTGTGATTTTTTGCTAGTTTTCCATGCAAAAGATTTCTGATTCCTACTTCTGCTTGTTTGTGTGACATTACTACAAAATGACCATGTTTATTTTTCTAAATAGCAAATTAACCTTTATTCAACTCCTGTGCCATCCTTCCACTGCTACAGGGTTGTTTCAAAGCTAAAACCAGATTCACTAACATGTTGAGGTCTTCTTTAAATTAATCACCTCCCTGTGACCTACAAGAAAAATGGAGACGGACTTTATATAAGCATATGTAGTGATACAACAAGGGGTAATGACTTTAAACTGAGAGGTTTAAATTAGATATTAGGAAGAAATTCTTTATTGTTGAGGGTAGTGACATTGGAACAGGTTGCCCAGAGAAGTTGTGAACGCCCCATCCCTGGAAGTGCTCAAGACCAGGTTGGTCTGGTGAAAGGTATCTCTGTGTGTATTGAGGAGGGTGGATATAGGTGGCCTTTAAGGTCCCATCCAACCCAAGCCATTCTGTGATTCTCTGATTCATGAAAGCAGCTAACCTTTGTTAAGATGTAATCTTATTTTTATGCTATTTTGCATTATCCACAGAAGCATTATTTTATGAGAGAACAATTAATATTCTTCTTACATGATAGCACATCAGTTTTTCTTTTTCAAGAATTAGGTAGGAAGGATTGGGAAGTGTAGCAGTTGTATCATGCAGGTAAGTGTGAGTCAGCAGAGTGGTTGAACAATGCTCCTGTCTAAGGAGAGGTGGGTTTCTTTAGAATTGTTTTAATTTATTGGTCTTAACTTTGCACAAGAGTTTAATGCTGATTTCAATCACTTTTTTCCTGCTCTGTCTTCTAGCTTTTTCTTTTTGTGGTCTGGAACTTTGAGCTCTACATGATACCACTGGCTTTGTTGTTGCTGCTGGCATGGAACTACTTCTTGATCGTATCAGGAAAAGATAACAGGCACCATGATACAGTAAGTCTTCTCTACTTCAAGGGCATACACGTCCTTTTCTTTTTTTAACTAGGTAAAATTTTTAAACTGCGTTTAAATATGATACCTTTTTCAAAATGTCTCCCTTCACAATGTTCGATGGACAATTTTCCCACCTGCAATTTAATTTTATTCTGGCTGTCCAATAAGTGTGTCTGGTTTTGTTGAAATGTCATGTAAAAATACAATAGAACATACACTACCTATAGAATCTGTTTTGTGTGGGAGCAGAGAGGCTTATTGTTCAGGAAAAGGCAAATTCTTTGAAAATTATTTTGTATGGCTAAGTCCTTATGTTGCATTTTTTATTTCACATATTGAAGTTAAAGATTAAAATTATTCCAGTTGGTTAACAGTTTCAGGATGTATCACATTTTACTGTATTTCACAATTCATCATTAATATGAATTGAGCTTAATATTAGCCTTTTCTTATTTTCTTCTCCTCATCTAATGCCATCATTTAATTAAATACGTGTAGTTGGAATATAATGTAGCAAACATGTACTAATAACTGGCATTTATGGATGATATTAAATGGTTTGAATTTTCAGAAGTACATATTAAAAGTTGAAGTTGTATTCTATGCTGTGCAAATTTTCTAGCACCCAGGCAGATAAAGGATTTTGAATGAGGTACTGCTGAGCCCTATGAATTCGATATTTGTACTAGTTTTTGATCCCAAAAGCAGCATGCTGTCTACTGCTCTATGATCTGAATGAATAACTGAATGGGCAGGGAAAAAGCCAAAACAGATTAGATAATTAGTCTCTGAGGACAGTGGTTAATGGAGGTCAGTAACAAGTGGACTACCATGGTGCAAGGTCCTGTAACACCTCTTCCAGTGATGTACAGGAGATGATAGTGCACCCCCATCAAGTTTTTGGATTACATCAGGTGTGTGGGACCATTTGACACTCTGGATCTACCACTCAAAGGATTGTGAGTGGGTTGGATAAATGAGCTGATAGGAACCCCATGAAATTCATAAAGGACAAATCCTGCTCATGGCGAGAAATAACCTGTTGCGGTGATACAGAGTGGGAATCGATTATCTGAAAGCAGCCGTCTGAATTGGGCCCAGAGCTCTTAGAAGGCAGCAAGGTAAACAGAAGCACAGATAGTGGTTTGAAGGAAATGGTTATCTCCAGTCCTCAGCACTTGCCAGAGTACATCTGGAATAGTGTCCAGTTTGGGGCACAGCCGTTCAAGAAGGTAATTGATTGACTTCAGCAAGTTCAGTCAAGGGCTACCAAGATGATCAGGGGCTTAAGCCCCCATCAACCAGCCCTTGAGGAGAAGCTGAGGGAAGTGGGCTTGAAAAATCCTGGAGAACAGAAGGCTTCTAGTGTCTGGAACATCCTATAGGGAGGTTAACAAGAAGATGGAGCTAGATTGCACAAGTGACATGTGGTGGAAGAGGCAACAAGCTTCATTTGAAACAAAAGAGGTTCAGATTGAAAAACCTTTTTTGCCATGAGACTTGTTAAGCAGTGGAAGAGGTTGCCCAGGAAAGTGCAGTTGCTGTAGAAAGTTTCCCGGACCTGGCTGAGTAAAGCTCTGAGGAACCTGATCTGACCTCATGGCTGACTGCACTTTAAGCAGGAGTTTGGAAATCCCTTCCAGCCTGAGTGATCCCCTGATGTCTAGAAACTGCAATTATTAGAACCCATACAGCCCTGTCTACATCGCTATGACTGTTAGGCTTCCAAGGATCATCTAAAATTAAGGGTGAGGATGAAAGAGGTATTCCCTAATCCCAAATGTGATTACATTTATGGAAAAAAGCCTAAGATAAAGACTTAAAAGATGCAATACTTAAAACACAGCCCATTGTCTCCTGATGGCTGAAATTCTTAAAGCTTCTTAACCTGAAGATTTTATGAGTACCTGAAATCTCTGGTGAAAGGAGAAATTTCACTTGTGAGCTGCAATACACTTAATTTCTCTCTGAAATACCACTTGCCTGAAGATTATCTGGTCATCTAACTTTTCTAACAAACTAATGAAGCTAGTAATGGACTCTCTGTTGAGAGTACCAAATGCTGCTCCTAAAAACTTTCCTCTTGCTGAGAGTGCTTCAGACCAAGCTAATACAGCCTATATTAAGCAACCATATTGATCCCAAATGTTTGATATCTGTGCCATTAATGACTGTTTTTTCTTTATGTATATCAGAAGGAGGTTGAGCCCTTGTTTTTAATGATTTGAGTTTGGTTATCGTCATGTTGAGCATCCACCTTCAGTGAAGTTATGTGCAGATTTATTGTAAGCCTTTCTAATTAATTAATGAGTCTTCAGTAATATCACTAGTCCTTAGCGCGGGTCATTAGCACAGTATCATTAGAATAGGAGTCATTTAAATACTTATGTTTTCCTGTGCAGGGTGTAAATTTTACCTAAATTAATTAGGCAGTGTTTCCTAGTGGCTAGGGAATGCTTCAGCATTCACATAATCTAATTTCTGTTCCCAAGTCTTCAGAGATTTCTTGTGTGTCTCAGTGAAATCATTGACTACTTACCTTAGAAATATCATCTAACTTTAGAAGTTGCTTTGAAATCCTAAAGTTTTCATCCATAAGACAAAAAGATAAATGTGTTTGTGAACTTTTCTTACTTGATTAACATTAGACAAGCATAGTTAAAAATTGTATATGCCTTGTACTTTTTTAATGTCTGTGGAACATACTTAAATTTGGGACCACGTAAAGCAGTTCAGAAGAGTTGGTTTCCATTGTAATATCTCTGTGAGAAAATAATTGTCACGTACCTCATCAGTCCAGGTGCTAGGGACCACACTTCTTCTGCAGGTCAGTGATTCGTGATCATGGAGTTTCTGTCTGGATATAGCAGATACAGCAGCCTTAGCTCATCCTTGTTTGATCATCTCTATAGATAACGTATCATCTGCTTTTTCCTCTTGGGCACCAGGGCTTTTCTGAAGTAGTTTGAAACTTATTTTCTCATGGACTAATTCACCTGCCAAACAAGGATCTGGGTATCTCTATTATGACATGAACCTGTGCTTCTTGTTTGAGTGCAAGTGTGGTTATTTTGCCACTTATTCTGAATCCCAATGAGTTAGAGATGCAAGTCCTTTCTTGAATTCAAGGTGCAATGTGGTTGGGGCAATGGGGAGGCCCAAGTGTATTTTGCACACAAGTGTAGGAGATAAGTCTATTGGAATGCCAACAGAGAAGTGAAGCAGCATACTGTGCTGCCATGGATTCAGTTGGACTCTTTGTAGGATTGATGATCATTATGGTTTTAGTCCAACACTGATGCAAATTTCTAAAAGAAGCATTGGATTTCCTATCTTTTGTACAATTTGATCAAGATCAGGTGTATTTCTGAAAGATACACTCTCATGAAACAGGAACTCTTGCATTAAACATTGGTGTAAGTGACTGTAGATAGATGTAGATTTAGTGGATGGTTCTGAACTTAACTGAAATGAGTTTGTCATTGAGTCATGTGGCAGGTATGAAAATCACATTGTAAGTATTTCTTGCCAGTATTAAGTGAGAAAAATAACTAAGATGGCTGTGTTCTGCGTGTTCTGACTGCCTGCTGGAGCTGCCTAACTCAAGGAATGGTCAGATAACCTCTCGAAGTGATTTAATATGTTCCCACTGTCCAGATGCTCTTGTCCCTTTCCCTGGGACGAAACAGTTGGTTGTATGGTTGGAGTGTGTCATATGGAGAATTAAACACATTTTGCATACCTATGAATCATTAGTTTTACCCTGTGTACATAAGCCTGACTACCACAATTAGGACAAGCTGTCACAGTCTCTCAGCTGTTGGTCTGTGATGCCTAACTGCTGTAACAGGCACATTGGATCTCCTCTGGTGACACTTCAAGTTCTTCTTCCTTGACCAAATAGGCAGCAGACAGGGAGCAGCAGGTCATTTTCTCTTCTATCCTGCCTGTGGAGGAGTGGACGGATATGGAAGGACAACAACCAGTTGCACAGCTCTTATTGACAGCAGGGACTTGGTTTTTACAACTGGAGGATACTTTTTGAAGATTGAGGACTGCTCAGAAGAGATCTACCTCACCACATGGGACAAAATCTTTCCCAGAAGGCTGTCCAACCTGATGAGGAGAGCATTAAACTAAAAATAAATGGGGGAGGGAGGTGATGGTGACTCAAAAGAATGATTCCTCAAGTGAAGAATCACAGAATAGTTTGATTTGGAGGGGACCTTCAGAGGGACACCTTCCTCCAAGCCAGGTTGCTCAAAGCCCTGTCCAACCTGGCCTTGGAATTCTGCCAGGGATGGGGCACCCATAGCTTCTCTGGGCAGCCTGTTCCAGTTCCTCCCTACCTTCACAGTGAAGAATTTCTTCCCTAGTCTAAACCTGCCTTCTGTCAGTTTGAAGCTATTGCCCCTTGTCCTGTCAAGAAATTAGTGGTCTGAGTTGACAAGGAAAGGGCACAGGGTAAATGGGCAGGAGAGCCCTCAAAACCAATCCAGCAGGGCACATGTGCCCCCCAGGCCAGGTTTAGGCACACAAATGAGGAAATGCCTCTGGAAATGTCTCTCACACCCTCTCTGAGAACCCAATGTGTTGTCTCCATTGAGTACATTAGGGTGCACAGTGTAGGAACCAGTAGGAGTTCAAAGGTCCACATGGAGCTACATTCATTCACGATCACAGCGACATGGTGAAATTGCTGTCATCCATTTTGCAGTGTATGTGTGCTGGCTTTTTAGTCAGGACAGGCTGGAAAGGTGAGAAGTGGGAGTTGCTCTTCATTCCAGCAAAGGGAAGATAATGAAAAGATCAAAGCACCTGTTCTGCACAGGGAAGGGTTCTTGTTGATATGCATAAATGGCTGAAAGGAGCGGGAGATGAAAGCGACAACCTCTTCTCATTAGTGCTCCATGACAGGACAGAATCAATGGCCACAAACCAAAATACATGAAAATTCATCTGAGCACAAGAAAACACTTTCATTATGCCTGGGGTCACAACCAAGGCCAGATTGCCATGAGAGGTTGTGAAGCATTCCTTCGTGAAAATATTCAAAACCTTTCAGGACCTGGGCCTGAGCAATATGCTCAGAGGTGAGCCTGTGTAAGTAGGGAGGTTGGGCTTGATGATAACTGCTTGAGTGGGGAGGACAGGATGTCCCTGCCAATCTCTGCCACTCTGATATTCTCTGAACTGAAGATACTAATCTTTCTCTCCTTTTGGTCTCTTATTTGTTAGGGACTTTTCACAAGCCATTTAACTTTTAATAGAAGAATAATGCACATCCCTGAAGGTACCTGTGAATGTTCTTCTGCCATATATACTCCCATGGAGAAGAGGTTTGATCCCTTCACATCTTGCATTGATAGTTAATGCTTAGAACCTTTAAGCAAATATTAAATACCAAGTTCCTCTTGAATTATGAGATGCACATGTCATTGCATAGAAAATTATGCTAAACAGCTGGGAGTTAATGTGCCATACACAATTTTTTGTGTATTTGCATAATAGAGTGTATATATATATTATTTCTCTTTTAAGAATTACATAAAGTGACAAGAGGGTATCTTCCCATTTCATTGTAGATTTTTTTTCCTACACAGGCTTTAAAGACTAATATGTGTATATTTCTATTAGAAGTTAGAACCAGCCTTGATTAGGATAAAATTTTGAGAGTAGAAGAAAAATAATTTTGTTAAAGACAGCTTTTTATTTTGAGATTTTAAGCAGTGTTCTCTGGGTACTTTTCTGTAGTCCTCCAATATGAGAACTCAAATCGTCATGTGTGTTCTGGAAATTGTCAAATGAAGAAAAACAAAAGTGAGAATGGGAAGAATGATGCTTATGAATATATCCATCTCAGTGAATTCTTTCTTCACACAAGAAAAGGTGGTCAGCACAATGGTCTTGAGTTGATCATAGAAGCCCAGCTCACTTGCACCTAGGAGATAATTTCTGATTAGAATCCTATCACTTTGTCTCAGAACCAGGCAACAGTGTCTATCGGAGCACTGTCAGGTGGATTTGTTACTGCTGCTGTTTGGGCTAAGTGCCACTTTGCAGTACATTCAATGCATAGGCTAACCCTCCCAGGTAAGTGCCTG